>CAXEFP010000773.1:52500-83726 GCA_963995525.1 Escarpia spicata
TGAACAACAACGAAAAGCGAACGATTATTATTTACAACGAAATAAAAAATGTAGTATTATTAATATATTAATATAACACTAAGCCGCGTATATGATAAAACTGACATGTTTATTGTTCTTGAAATTACACTGAACGGAAGCAAAACTGGAGATATATTGCGTGAGATGACGGTACATCGTGACGGAGGGAGGACGACGACGTGACGTCATGACGTAGATTGGCGTTAAAACGACGGCGTGGCGGAGAGTTGGCGGTGACATGACTCTTTGACGTAGAATAAACATACTAGTAACTGCAAACTAACATCAACAGTAGGAAAATCATCTTATTTCCTCGGCACAAGACGGCTGGCCGAGCTAATGGTGCTTGGCGAAGTAGCAGAAGGCAACGAAGCGTGGAACAGTAAATGACACCGAGCGCCACACATACCCACACACGGCCGACTGCAACTCGTCGACCGCTATCAATCACCCACCAACGCCGCGGTGGGATTGGTCGACGAGCGCCGGAGTGACGACTTCAAAGGGTGGCGAGCGTACAACTAGTTGTTATATGGGCGTTCCTCTTATTCAGCGCCCGTCGCCGTCCTGCCTCGCCAGTCCCGTACACGAATATCGCCGCACGAACCACGCAGGCCGACACGTTGGGGCCGCGCGCGTCCAACTCCCCGTCCCTATCTACGGAGAGAATTATCGGGAGACCCGTCGCTTTTATTACCCGGAGATTCTGCACACGACGACATGACCAGCGCGCTCATCGGGGTACGTGTTGCGAGTTACGTAGCTAGTCGCGCCGACGTGTCCGTCGTGCGTTGTGCTGTCCAACTTAGCGCCTGATTATAGTGTACGTCATTGATAATCACGGGCTGGGCGCCGAGGCCCGGGCAAACGTTTCATCAACGCGCTGACAGATGGCAATCTTCGCCAGTCCCGCGCACTGATTGCATATTATTTCCTATTAATGTCCCTTTCAGTTCTCCATCAGGTGTCGAGGTGCGTGGCGCGCTCTCTGGTAACATAAGTGGTCAGTGCATGGACAGAATGAGTGACCCCTGGGCAGGGTGTTGAGTATATGCATGAGAGACGGAGGTGTGGACAGTCGTAACAAACGAGGCAGACCCAGAGGTGGACAGACAGACGGACGCACAGACACATACAGACATACATGTCTAGCGGGTGTCGTAAGACGGTTCGACGGGTTTTCACGTTCCAGTTGTTTTCTGGGTGATCCACATACTAATGACGACCCTTTGAATGTGTGTTTACCCTTTAACTAGGTACGAGTACAGTGTGAGAAGTAGTCCAACACTGACAGATATGTATTAGCCGAAGGTGTGACTCAGTAAGTGACAATCCCCGCCTCAGAAACGACCAACAATGACTAACACTTTCGCGACGTCTAGGGACGACGGACTTCATTCGTCTAGAGTGCGTTTCCGTAAATCGCAAAACTGCCGCTTCTGGTAGTGAACACATTCTGAGTCTGACCACAATAGTGCCGTTGTCTGAATGGTTTAGCCCGACCACTGACCTGGGGTGCACCCGAGTTGTTGTGACCAGTGGGGGTTGCTTTGTGCGCGGGCATAATGCACCCGGACAGCGCTGGAACCTATGCGACACTTAATAACGCAAGTATTTCACCTGCGGCGCTTCAGTGAAAGCGTGTGGCTCGGTCGTTATGTCTCACTTCCTGTGCACATCGACGGCTTGACGGTCACTCGGACGGGGTGTAACTGTATGAAGTGACGGGACCGTCTTCTACGTCAGCCTTAGGCGACAGGCGTAGATGAGACGGGACAGCTTAACGGCTGGACACAATTGTCAGTCGACGCGGCTCTAGCTACACGCGTTGTGTGGGTTCATTACTAATATGTATCTGGTTGTTTTCCCTGTTCGGTATAAGATTTGTCTTGTTTCGTCAACAGACATCGATTAATTTCAACACGAATCTCAGTGCATATCAAAAGAAAATGTCAATTTTAAAAGCTTAACAAATAGTTTTGCAAAGTCTGAGTTGTGAAGGAATTAACTACACATGGGACGATGCATTTTTGTCCCTCATCTCATAGAAGCGTTATGAAGCTAAACTGAATGTCCTTAGTTGTATTATGTCTAATTTTTTAAAATCGAAACACCATTATATAACAAAACCCTAACAATGATTTTTCTGTAACATAAACAAACCCACTGCTTAAATTTATTAACAGACAAATTGTATGTGCAATAATTGATAATAATATTATACTAAATTCTTGACATAACATTGGAATAAACCCTAGCCATAATTAAACATTATAAGTTATTGTCCCTGCTAAATTCGATACGCAAATTATCATTGAACATGGTCGGACAATTTAAATAATGGTGTATATACAAACAAACAAACAAACATACATATTATAATATATATATATATATTATAATGTATATATATATATATTATAATATATATATATAGTTTGACATGCATACTTTTATATTCATTTTGTGAAGTTATTCTTCTGATGTGGAAATGTTGGCTGGTGCGCTGCTAAAATAGGAAGTTTAAATATGCAACTTTTTCAAACGGTTGCCACAGGCGATACTACCAATACATCGACATCCAATTCACCTGTGTACACGCTATTTACACGTAAGACTTCTGCAGTACACGAACAGTCGATGGTGAACACTGGTGTCGTTGTGTGTCAACTCGATTACAACGCGTGTCACAGATACCGTTCTTCGACACCACTTCCCGTGACTCAAGCAGTTCCGTTGTAGCAAAATACGTGACTCGTTCGCTATTGTAACAAGTACACCCTAAGATGTTCAGTGAGTGGAATACAAATTCGTTTTTCCGCGTAATACGACGAACGTGATTGCCAGTGTTTTGTCGCCTTATTTTAATACATCGAATTTGAATATCTCTTTGTTTCGACACATGCACTTCAGCGTTATTCGGATATTTATGTAGGCCTAAAACCCTTGCACTATCAGCACCGTCGCCATTCAACGTTGTCTGTAAACTATTCGCGTAATTACAATATTGGTATGTTTCTAACAACGGCACAGACGCGAGAGCGCGCCAAAATAACCACTGTCGGATAATTAGCAAATTGCAAATGAAAACATACCATGTCGTTAAACAGACCCGCCTGGCCCTAAATGACAGCACCAGGCCGTGGCGTTTTGTGCGGTGGGACGGACCAGTAAATTGGAGCACGCCCCAAAATTGCTGGTTAAACCGCGCGCTTTCTATCCAGTTTGTGGCAAGCCGAGTGGACGCTACTACGTGCTTATTGCCGATATAATTACGAAGATTTTCTCACCATGACCAGGCGTTGGGATGTTCCCGCTGCGACAAATGTCCAACAGTTATAATTTCGCGTGTACTATCCACTGCGGGAAGGCTGGTCACTTACTCGGAGAGCTGGCAGTAGTTGGTGTAATTTCGCGACGGACACTGCTACGTCCGGCTGGTCAAACGCGGGCACTTAACGCATCAGTCCACACGCGCCTGATCTGACACGGACACCGCGGTGCAACGGTGTCAATATTGGTCTAAAAGGCGGCAATCTTATATATATATATATATATATATAGTTAAACTAAAGTGAACGATTTAAAAAAAGTTCTATGTAATTAGGGTAAGTGATTAACTTGGTGAAAAACACGTATCAAGGCAATTATCGTGAAATGATGTTAACGTTGTAAACATTTGTTTTGTGAAGTAACATAATACTGATTTTTATAAATGAAGTTGGTTGTGGATAGGACCGTGAAAGTCCACGCGAATATATATCTAAATAGGTAAGAACATCTGTGGCTTTCGATTGTTCTATCCGCTACATTGGCGATGTATACAGCAGTGCTTCCTACTTTTCACGTTTTGTGTCGACGGGTTAGGTATATATTAGGTGTCAGTCATATCCCCCAAAATATTTCATTTATTGCAATTTTACGTCAGTGCCTCTATGCAAATGACTTAAATGTGCGCATTATCCTTTGCAATACGGAATTATTATAGTTGATGAAATGTTAACAAAATATCTATTAACGTGGAGGAAAAAATTTAAGTTGTTAACTGTCGCATGTTTTGCAACTGTCCATAATTATTGTTATCTTAATAGTTTAATAGATTTACTTTATTTTGTATCCAATCAATATTTAACACCGACTATTTGTTAACAACTGTTTATATATATATATATATATATATATACGTAGTAATACGTATGTATGTACTTATGCATATATAATTATATATATATATACACTGTATATATATATATATATACGTAGTAATACGTATGTATGTACTTATGCATATATAATTATATATATATATATATGCGCTGTATATATATATATATATATATATGTATATGTCTCATACATGGATGCAGGTGTGTGTCGAGTTTCTCACCAAAGTTGCGTCGCTTCGTACCTGCGAGAGGCGACATTTATGGGCGGGTTATTACTAGGAGAGCGCACTTTATGGTGCTATTTATGTGGCTATTGACAACAGTAGGTCAAACGTCTGGCGAGTGGGGAACCGTCTAACTTCATCAGTGGGAGACAGCGAATTTCAGAGTCATTGCTGTTTAAGAGTTCATGGTATCAAGCTAGCAACAATACGTGTAAATATAATACATTTTATATAGGATCGTATTGAGAACTACAACATAATGTCATTGATAATGATACTAAAACAATCCTGTACGAATGTAATAATATATATTATATTTACTACAATAACATGTATGCCTCCTGTATGCTTGCACACATGTATGTAAATATACATATATATATATATATATATATATATATATATATATATATATATATATATATATATATATATATATAAATATACATATATATATATATATATATATGTATATTTATATTATTATATTTATATATATATATATATACTGCCAGTTAAACATAATATGTGAAGAAATGCTCGTTAAATTTGCTTAAACAAAATAATGTGAGTAGAACAGAAAACCTAACGACCCAACGCACGACATCAATTCATTATAGTTTCGTTTGTTCCACCTTAGTTGGTGAGAAAGCGTGTCACCTACGTCATAACCTGCGTGTACCAAGCAACGTTCCTACCTCTGGTTATTACGTATAGCACCGCCCGAGGGACAATTTTGTGGTTGCGTGATCGGTGGTAGACGGAGTTAGTGGCACGAAGCCCGCATTGCTTGCGACTTTATCACCGTGAAGTGATGAGATGTTGTAGAGACGTATAGCTACCACTGTCATTGTCCCACTCGCTATGTCTAGCTCGCCTGTTGCCACATTAACCAACCTGCTGTCGCCCCTATACATAGACAGATGGTTCTAATGGCCACTCGTATGCGACGTCGTTAAACAAACGCGAAAGCGCGAATAAATAACGTGCATAGATATACGTGTACCTTCTTGGATTTAGTTCATGTGATTTTACAATCATTTGTTAATACGGTGTAGTTTTAGTTCAAGTAACTTTATATGCGTTATATGCTAAATGAAGTGGTGTTGTAAATATATCTTTTCGCTAAGTGTGACAGTCGTTCATTTGTGTTTATATCATGAAATGAGGTATTGTTTCGCAACAGTACCACGTCATAAACGCCCACCACCACTGCGTAACTGCAATGCATCAAAGTAACATGATTTACAACAGGTTAGCAAATGCGTGAATGATAGCTGATAGACAACTTATATATATATATACATATATATATATATATATATATATATAACGCAAAACACGAATGAACTTTTGTTGTATAATACTGTTGTACTCTTGTAGATTCTAAATATTTTCAGTGACCAACAGGCTGCGTTTAACGATAACCACAGAAGGGACATAATGAGTACGCAGTGCGGCTGTTGCATTCTAATGGAAAATATCACGAGACATTTCTTTCTGTAACATTTATATGTACTATGTAAATGCACACAGCTATTAGACCCGGGTCTATCCGTTTCTCCCGAGTACTTGTAATACAATGTTCACCGTGCACACTACGAATGCATGCTTGCTTTATCAATGTCTTCGGAGTATGTCGCTTTTACACTGCCGCCTGAACATGTTAATGTCGCGTTATTCACGTTATTTTATGTTTGTATCTATAAACTATCGGATGCTTTACAAATACCTTCCCGATCAAAACGTCTCTCCCTAATGTTGCATTTTGAGTTAAACTATGCAATGTTTACGGTTGTTTTAGAAAGTGTATGCACAGCATGATCCATATTTATTTATTTGATCGTACTTGCTACCATATATTGATCGTACTTGCTACCATATATTGACCGTACTTGCTGCCATATATTGATCGTACTTGCTACCATATATTGATCGTACTTGCTACCATATATGTCACTTTGGCATTATGTTATTCGATAAATTATAGTTTTGCACAAATACCGGTCGCCATATCTGGCCAGCTGAATAATAAACGTATGATACGCGGATATGAGCTTTTAAAAGTCTTCCCGGTAAATGAAATCATTTAATTATAAAAGAAATATAATTATGGGATCGTGTTATATTCCTTGTAAATGTTTGGTATTCGGTGTTTGTAAAATTACTCAAATGAGTATATAACTTGTATATCGGGATAACCTTGTTATATATATATATATATATATATATATATATATATATATATATATGTATATATACAATATAATATTACACAGGTAGCGTGATACGCGTAAACCTCCATTGTTTCGGAATGTTTCCCCACATGATTTCTACAACATGAACTTATAACTGCGAAACGCCTGATTGTGCCAATCAAAGGCAAACGCTCAAGGCGACTTACGCAGTATTTCTTCAGAAACTAGCAAATGTGTATATTTAAGTTAGCTGCAGTCAGAACAATCCGACCTCTGTATTCTTTTTAATTTAAACGAAACATATAATAATTGTTTTGTTTAACAAAGCTGGCTCGTCCACTTCTCACCGACTAAACAATTGCGAACAATATAACAAACGATAAGTAGGGGACAGACAGTAAGATGAGTGAGGTGCGACATTGTACGTGATGTGGGTCAGTATGTGTGTTCAGGGTTGTTCTCGAGTTAACGATAACGTGAATGACACACCTGGTTACCATAATAATCATGCTTTCAAGGTGACGGACATGAAGAAGTTACTGTATATCACAAGGCTCTGTCAGTGGTTCATTTATTCAAAGATCACAACCATAATATCCTGCAGAATAAATGTTAACATACTGCTTTCTTGTTATTTACATGCATTTAAGATATGCTAATGTCGTGAACTTAGACTCGGTCCCACGGTCATTTACGTCCTGCTGTCGCCAGTTACGGCATTGCACGCTTCATATATTAATAACTGCATAACATATCGACACAGTGGCGCCACCTGGAGAATAGCCGACCACTCAATTTGGGCACTGAACAAGTAAATAACTATAAATAATCACCTTTGTGTTTGTATAGTCAATTTGTAGACAAGAGACCAATGGTCCATGGAAACGAATGAACCTAGAAAGAGACGATTGGACCTCGGCGCCTGAGAGGAGGTACACATATAGTGCCCACAAGTTAGCGTATAGCTTATATCCAACCATGGAACGACAAACAAAGGGCACGAGTTATCATCATTACAGTATTTTGAATATGAGGCATGCCATGTGGAACGCCTGACTGCAACATCGGTCCACAGAAAATCAACAGTCTAAATATAACAAACTTTATGGTTAATGGAAGCAAATGGTCAAAGATAGGAAATGAGCATAGAAAGCAGCTAGTGACCCTGTGAGAATTTGCCCTTACAGCACCCCCGAGTTAGCGTATATATATATATATATACACGATTCCTAACGAGTTGACGTGATATTTACGACGTGATAGCCTTCAATTCGATGGCGTGTCTGTATAATTACGTCTCGGACAGCTGGCCAACGTTACTCTCGTCTCAGAGCATCGACTCTTTGATTCGCAGTGCAATAAACAGAAACTTGGTTATAGTCTCTAATCGCTGCAGCTGCAAATAAGTGTACCCAGCAATGATTGCCGTGGCGGAAACGAACGCTTCGCCTCGATATCGGTGTTACAATCTCGCGTTCTCGCACTTTCTTCAAGTGTCCAAACTGTCATGTCGCTACGTAAGAAAGTAATCATCGCGCGCTGCTCATTTCCTCACAATGGCACCCAGTGACGGCAAGGCGTTAAACCTCTAGTTAGACATGGCGTAACTCGCAACTCATTAATGTTAATTGCCTCGACACAACTGGCCTCTTTGCGGGCGCATTCATCGTTAGCCTGATGATCGGGCTCGGCAAGCCATAATTAGCCGGCGACCATCCGGCCTGCGACACTTTGATGTCTATTGTATCGGGGAAACACATTCCACGAGACACATCCCGGCTCGGTCTCCCGCGATTCGCACGGACAACAACTCCATTCAGCCACCGACCGAATATTAGAGAGCGAAGGCGCGCGACTTAATCATAGCCTACGCGATGATTCCTTGACACCGACGCACAAAGACGACCGATTATATTTGAAAACAGGATGCGCCAAAATTGGGTCATCAAAGATGGGCGCCTACAAAAGGCAGGGGACGGGATGATAATTTGCGATTGTTTTATTTGCCACTTTTATGTGGCGGATTTCAATGCGAATGCCCTCGGGGCACGCAAGGGGCGGTGCTGATTCAGTCGACGAGGCGCCGCCAAGAGCTTGCGTCATGAGGTGATCGAGCGGGCTTGTTAGGAAGGATAATACCTCCTTAGCTTGTGGAAATACCGACGCATGGGCTCAAGTCGTCTGTTTAGCAAAACATGACTGTGACATATGTTAATGGTGTTGTCTTGCTGAAACTTAACTGCTAACTTGTGTATATCTAGTATATAATAGTAAACAAATAGAGGCTAGGAAAGGAAGTAGTTGGAAATGTATACGTTTACGTGTACTATACTCATTAACGTGTATCTAATCTGGTGATAGGACATGACAAGGGAATCCGGAACAAAATGCCACAAGACTTGATGCCATGTAGAAAATATCCGGAGTAAATGCCACTCAGACAAAACACGATGTTTTACTTTTGAATTTACTTAAATTGATCTAGTACATTGTAAGCGTAGAGTTGGTGTGGATGACATACGCATACTCGCTTTGTGTGACATGTTATGTTGCATCTGAATCGATCACCGACGTGAAAGGGAGATATACTCACGCAAGGTAGATTGACAAATCTAGATAGGCAACCGTATTTGGTTTCACAGAACGGTTGACATGTCTTTATAGATGTTTCCAGCATATATTTTCCAACATAAGTGTCTACGATCACCCTAAGAGGATTATAAGTCCCTGGTAACTAAAATGTAATAGTGATTACTTCAGTATAATAACACGCATACATGACGTGCCCGTTGAATAATAGTAGTGTCGGTAATCGAAACATTTTAACAATAATCTATAATCATGACAACTAATGAACCATATGTGTACGATGTGGTAAGATGATTCGCTTACCTACCGTCTGTTACAGGTTAAGTCAGGCTGCAACTAACCACCAATTTATAATAATTTAGGTTGTTAACTTATAACGAATATATACCATCAAACCTCCCACGGGACCCAATGTGTTACTCCGTATAAAATGTCTCGTAGACATCCACTACGTCTGCAACAACTGTGTTGCATACCCGTATATCAGCACCACGCCCCACGTAATAGCCTGACGAACGACCGTGGTGAGATTGATAAGGCGCTATTAATTATTCTTGTAGGAAATGTGCACATAGCGTGTTATTATCATAAATGATCAAACAGACGCACAATTGACGTTATTACGTGGCTATTATACATACCACGCAACCGTTAAATTAATACTCATTACACTGCGATACGTGCAATATATTTATATACAACCACCTGAAGTTCCCACGGTTAAGGTTAGGGATATGTGCGTTAAATATTATTGTGTTTGTAGCGTGGCTAATTAAGAAGAAGTACCATTAGGAAATCAAAAATTTCCCCAAGACTGTGTTCTGAGTACGCACATGTCACCCACTACAACGTCATATATTCGATAACATAGTGTTCATAATTGTATGACGTATGCGGTAAATAAATAATCACGTACGTCTGTCAACTTATCATTTTTGTGGTTAAGCAAACATCTGATCAATTGTGTGGAATCATATATTAAGTGTTTCTAAATTTATATTCTCATTTCTCATAAACATATTCCGTCATATGTGTCATTCATAGTTGATGGTTATCACCTCGTACCGGAATGTGCAAATCATTTATACCTACACGACATTATGCCTATGCTGTTCAAGTTTTAATTCGTGGCAGCTCTAAAGGTGTCTTACATGCAATGCACGCACTTATACACAGTAAGACTATTTTAATAAAAATACCACACTTGTACACAATTTGAATTATACAACGTATGTACGTCGTCAGTTTGTGCCTGACTGAGGATAGATTGTTCTACACTTTGTGGTGACGACAACCAAATTATCCAAACACGGTTTTCAAGTTAATGCCCACCGCTAATTAACTTGTGTAGAAACATGTATTACTTTATATTACCTGTTATTGCATGGTGACATTGGTGTCATTGTTAGTGTTAATACGCTGAACGTCATGAAACACATTTGTTGTTTACTGTGTTCGTGGTGGTAGAACTGTTGTGTACTGACGCAAGTCACGTCAGTGGGGGTGGTGTCGAATTAACGAGCAGGCCATGATATATATGTCTACTTGTTGCTTGCAGGAGCACCCGTCGTTCGGAGGGACGCCCCTCGCTATGCTCGCCGCGCAGTGCAGCAAGATCAGTTCGCGGAGTCCCCCTCCCCTCGCTGATGTCACAGTAGGCAAGGGCTTCCAACCTTGGAAAAAGACCACGTCATTCGGCGCGCCGTCTTGTGGACTGTCGCCGCACCGGATGCAGGTGAACGGGGTGGCGAACACGTCGCCACTGGCGCACTACTCACGTACACTTCCGCCGACGTCATGCAACGTGGCGACGTACGCCAATGACGTGTTGTATCACCCGTCGCAGGCGACGTCGACGCCACCGGATCTCGGCAAGAGTCTTAACGAATCTGCGTATCGCGGCTCGCCGTACGCCAACATGTCCGGGGTATACCAGCGCATGCCGAGTGTCGCCGGACATCTCTACGACTCGTGGCCGTTCAACATCTCCGCGAACCCCGCGTCTACCGCCTCGACACCGTCCCTCAAGCCGACGGCAGACATCAACGCGGGGTCGGCATGGTGGGACGTACGCACGAACGCCGCGCCCAACTGGATGTCCGAGCTACCCGGAACGACGCCCGGCTACCACACCCAACTGCCGACAAACTACCCGAGTGTCGACTACACCCTCGGTGCATTAACATCGAGCGCAACGCCATTCCTCTCGTCCGGACAGCATCTGCTGCAAGACACCTACAAGTCGATGTTGCCGACGTCGCAGGGCGAACTTCCCGTGTCTATTTCCAGCTCGTTCTTGCAGCGATCGCCGCTACCCTCCCTCCCGTCCTTACCCGCCTCTCGATCCCAGCGTCGCTACCCCGGCCGGTCAACGTGTGATTGTCCGAATTGTCAGGAGGCTGACCGCCTCGGACCGGCCGGGGAACACTTGTGTAAGCGCAATATCCACAGTTGTCACGTGCCCGGATGCGGGAAGATCTACAATAAGACATCACACCTGAAGGCCCACCTGCGTTGGCACACTGGCGAACGGCCCTTCATCTGTAACTGGCTCTTCTGCGGCAAGCGATTCACTCGCTCCGACGAATTGCAGCGCCACCTACGAACTCACACTGGCGAAAAGCGCTTCGCGTGTCCGGTGTGTAACAAACGCTTCATGCGCAGTGACCACCTGAGTAAACACGTCAAGACGCACAACGCAGGCGCGAAAAAAGAGAGCGGAAGTGACTCTGAAAGCATCCACCAAGAACACTCGCCCAGCGTTTCTACGACCGAGAAAACACAACCGCTGCTGGCGACTCATCCTACGTCAAACCACGATCAACGACAAGACCGGAAGTAGCACTATGGACTGTCGCCATCTTGTATTTAGTTTGTTTCACAATTTGCGAGAGGACATTTTGACTCTGGAAATCACATGTTCCTATAAACAGACCGCGTCGAGTGATTTGATATTAAACTGTTCACCACATCAGTTATGTAGGTAACGCTAAACAATTAAACGAAGTCAACAACCACATTGCACCGTGAGTTGCACCGGAAGTTGCACCTGAACTGTTTCACCAACGACGCAGTCCGCATCTGCCATGGCATGCAACGCCACCTACCAGGAAGGCATGCCATGGCAGTGACACTCTGTGGAGAGAAAATACTACGACAGACAAACAGCACACGTCAACAATTTCATTCATACTACGCACAGTTCCATCCAAAACCACATCACCTTGCCGGCCGCCGCTTTCGATTTCACGGCACCTTGCGACATCCATGCTAATATAGCATCTAGTAAGTGGTGTATTTTAAAGTAATTACTTAATTAGTTAATTAATTAATACTCTACATATATTACACAAACGCATACACACACGCACTCACACCACATATGTGTATATGTATGTGCGTACGTACGTACATACGTATTTAGTATGCACGTATGTACGTATGCACGTATGCATGTATGTATGAATATATGTATGTCTTTGCGTGCATTTGTGTGTGTGTGTCGTGTGTGTGTCGTGTGTGTGTGTCGTGTGTGTGTGTGTGTGTGTGTGTGTCGCACCGCACACAAATAGTAACCATTCGTACCGATACTGAAATGAATGAGTCGGGTGAACAACGGGCACGGTGTCTGGTACTACAAGGTCATGGCCGCGTTTCACCCTTTGTTTACAACGACATGAAACACATGAATAATGAACATTTAATGATGATTTCTTCTCGATCTGCCACAAGATTTGACGATGTGTATGAACGTCAGTCGACCATTAAGTATTCAGAAACTGATTGCGCAGTCGCGTGCAGAAAAGCGGCACTGATTCACAATGATGGAGAACGCTGCTGGATTCTGTACGTGACTCGACGAGATTCGACGAGATTCGGCGATACTCAACTATATTCGATGAGAGTGCATCCTCTGTGTCGGAATGATAATAATGATTGCATCACAGATAGGTCAACTACTGGTGCGACATCGCGAAGCATTGTGTCATCACACTGCATAATTGCTATGGATGTCTTTCAACAAGTGTTAACTAAAACTATCGACTGCTGTCTCACACGCTGCTAATTTACAACAATTGCATTACAAAACGTGTATGTAATTTACATTACTGCACATGTACTCTGCTACACGCGGTAGGTGTTGATAAATACTATGCAATTCGCGATGTAGCAGTTATCGAAAGCGTATGTGTGATATAAATTGCACGCAGTATTCGGTACCTGGTATTACGGCAATTTTACCTGTAGCGGAACTGTAGCAGAAACAGACTTCCGGTCATTCGGTTGACCAGTTACAGCAGCAGGAGTTTGTGTCCTGCTGCGGCATTTATGCTAATGTACAAATGTTATATAAATTATTGTATTGTTAACTTTGATTGTTCACGCTAGTGCCGCTAGAATTTGACGAGTTATATGTATACGAGTATGCATGTGCGATAATAAAGTCAGGCAAACGAGCGATGCTGCAAAATGTTTAATTTCGTGTAGAAGTTACGATTTATTTAGTTGATCTAACCGACGTGAAGTAATCTACGTTTCTGTAGTCGTTTCTGCGTATGTCTGCCCCCTCCTTTTCTCACTCGCTATCTCTCTCTCCTTCTTCTCCCTCTCCTCCACCCCCTCCCTCCCCCTCCCTCCCCTCCCTCCCTCATCCTCCCTCCCTCCCTGTATATTGTATTCACTGCAGTGGATGTGTACATGTAACTCTTATTGAAGGTCAGCCCCTTTCGTGTCTATCCATCATAGCATCTTTCAAGCACACCTGAACGTCCCTCTCTGTCCATCTAGCTTCCAACTTCGTCATATTTCGTCGTTGTCTTCTTTTATTTAGCTGTCCTTTCTGTCCGTCTTTCCGTCGATCAACTGGGCGGATTAACTTGTCCCTGGACGTGTTTATCGACTGCTGTGTGAAAACCGTGGAGCCGCAACACTAGCGCGGAATTCGCCTGGAAGCGATCTAGATCTAATCTGGAATATTAACATTCCGCGAGCTACGGGCTGTGCCACCGCAAACGGCTCTATGACAGTCGTCCTTTGAAATCCGCGCGTTGACACTGCACTTCAACTTTAATTATTTTAACTAGATGAATGTCGACATGTCTGTTCGCCTTTGTTGCTGCAATCTCTGATATCACCGTAGATAACGGGCACAAACCAAAATGACCATGACAAAAATGAAATCTAAGACTAACTAAATTCGTGAAGACATAATTTGCCGACGGGAATGGCTGCGCCTGTCAAGAATTGGTGAAGTTCGTCGAAATTAGCGGCTCATTTAATCCCATCATGCCGCTGCTCCCTGACTTCTCGATTTGGTCGATTGGCCACACCTGGTGTCGAGTTTCAGACGGGGATGGCGTGCTTTGATAGACCGGCCATTATTGGGCTGCTTTGGTCGGTCGCGGCGCTCGCTGCATCGTTGTTTCTAAACAGGAGATCCGTTGTTTTGAGATCCATCATCACATTTGGAATTTTCTGTGTGAGGCTTATCTGGGTGGGCAGGTGTAGAATAAATCACCCTGCAATCACCGGTGATTATAGCTTCGACTTTAGCACCGGTGTCTGTAGACAATGTGGATCGGATCGTCATCAATATGTACACGCACGCACGCACGCACGAACGCACGCACGCACTCACCAACAAACAAACTGATTCACACACAAATAAATAAACCATCGCCTACTCTCTTAATATCTCACTCACTCACTCACTCACTCACTCACTCACTCACTCACTCACTCACTCACTCACTCACTCACTCACTCACTCACTCACTCACTCACTCACTCACTCACTCACTCACTCACTCACTCACTCACTCACTCACTCACTCACTCACTCACTCACTCACTCACTCACTCACTCACTCACTCACTCACTCACTCACTCACTCACTCACTCACTCACTCACTCACTCACTCACTCACTCACTCACTCACTCACTCACTCACTCACTCACTCACTCACTCACTCACTCACTCACTCACTCACTCACTCACTCACTCACTCACTCACTCACTCACTCACTCACTCACTCACTCACTCACTCACTCACTCACTCACTCACTCACTCACTCACTCACTCACTCACTCACTCACTCACTCACTCACTCACTCACTCACTCACTCACTCACTCACTCACTCACTCACTCACTCACTCACTCACTCACTCACTCACTCACTCACTCACTCACTCACTCACTCACTCACTCACTCACTCACTCACTCACTCACTCACTCACTCACTCACTCACTCACTCACTCACTCACTCACTCACTCACTCACTCACTCACTCACTCACTCACTCACTCACTCACTCACTCACTCACTTCTCGCTCATTCACTCAGTCTCTTGCGCACGAATACTTTTAATGAATGACAATTTGGCGGACACAGGAGATTGGACATCACGGACACACTGGCCCTCCGTACGGCCTGGCGCTCCTCACTCAGCCGCGACAGCCTTGACCGTGGCCTAGGATATAGCACCCATTCCGGTCAACCGAACACACTAAAGTAATTGCATGATACCTGACACAACTCCGGTTTCCATTCAAGCACCAGGCATCGTCAAACTGGTTTCTATGCCCATCTATGATTGATAAATCACAGTAAGATATGATAACAGCACAGCCCTGTGTGCCAACAAAAGACACCAATGCGAGAAGAATGCTAATAAATTCAGCAGATGGTTGGTAGGTTTTTCGCGTGATAACTCCAAATACGTGTGTTCTATCACCCAGCTCTTAACAGAAATCGTTCGATTTTATCTACACGGTGCATGGACAAGAAACAAAGACACACATATATCGTCGGACAATACACGTACGCACGCACGCACGCACGCGTTTATGTAAATGTAAGGTGACCCGTTGCGTCTCCGCACGATACATTCTGACGTCCGACAATTCTGCGCACTTTATAAACTCAACTAGCCATGTAATGATATATTAATACCGACGCCAAGAAAGAGTTGTCACCAGCCTACTATATGACACAAAGCGCCGGCGGAATTTGTTTGTGCGTCGCGTCGCTACCCGTATCGCTCGACTATCTCAGATTCTCCCCGGGATTGCAAAAGCGCCCGCGGCGCATTCTAGCGTGACCGACTTCAAAGGCGACCGCGCGCGCAGGTTTTAACAGGTGTAATTGGTACTATCAATCACTCAGTGTACTGCGCTCAGATTGCTCTTTTTACGGCCGATGCAATTTTCTTTTTATTCTCCGCAAGAACGGACGAGTCAATGTCGCCATTTATTTATACATACAATGAGAGAAGCAGGTGTAGCAGCACTGGAGCATGACGGCCGGAGTCAGTCAGTCAGTCAGTCAGTCAGTCAGTCAGTCAGTCAGTCAGTCAGGCAGGCAGGCAGGCAGGCAGGCAGGCAGGCAGGCAGGCAGGCACGCAGTCAGTCAGTCAGTCAGTCAGTCAGTCTGTCACTCACTCACTCACTCACTCACTCACTCACTCACTCACTCACTCACTCACTCACTCACTCACTCACTCACTCACTCACTCACTCACTCACTCACTCACTCACTCACTCACTCACTCACTCACTCACTCACTCACTCACTCACTCACTCACTCACTCCGGCAGGCAGGCAGGCAGGCAGGCAGGCAGGCAGGCAGGCAGGCAGGCAGGCAGGCAGGCAGGCAGGCAGGCAGGCAGGCAGGCAGGCAGGCAGGCAGGCAGGCAGGCAGTCAGTCTGTCACTCACTCACTCACTCACTCACTCACTCACTCAGGCAGGCAGGCAGGCAGGCAGGCAGGCAGGCAGGCAGGCAGGCAGGCAGGCAGGCAGGCAGGCAGGCAGGCAGGCAGGCAGGCAGGCAGGCAGGCAGGCAGGCAGGCAGGCAGGCAGGCAGGCAGGCAGGCAGGCAGGCAGGCAGGCAGTCAGTCTGTCACTCACTCACTCACGCAGGCAGGCAGGCAGGCAGGCAGGCAGGCAGGCAGGCAGGCAGGCAGGCAGGCAGGCAGGCAGGCAGGCAGGCAGGCAGGCAGGCAGGCAGGCAGGCAGGCAGGCAGACAGGCAATCATACAGTCAGGCAGTCAGTCAATCAGTCAGTCAGTCGGTTAATCATTTAGTCTATATATGTGTGTCTCTGTCTGTCTTTGTTTGTCTCTGTCTGTCTCAATATGTATGTCTGTCTGTGTGTGTATCTGTTTGTCCTGTTAGCATGTTTGTCCTGTCTGTCTATCCTTCACATCTGTATGTCTGTCTGTCTGTCTGCCTGTCTGCCTGTCTGCATGTCTGCCTGTCTGTCTGTCTGTCTGTCTGTCTGTCTGTCTGTCTGTCTGTCTGTCTGTCTGTCTGTCTGTCTGTCTGTCTGTCTGTCTGTCTGTCTGTCTGTCTGTCTGTCTGTCTGTCTGTCTGTCTGTCTGTCTGTCAGACGTGTTGTCTTATAACATGGAGTGGCGATAGCTCGGGATGGGGGAGGGAAGGAGGAAGGGAGGAAGGGAGGAAGGGAGGAAGGGAGGAAGGGAGGAAGGGAGGGGGAGAGAGGGATGGATAGAGGAAGAGGGAATGCATTGTTGAGTTTGTGAAAAAGAGGGATGGAGAGAAGAAAAGATGGAAAGAGGAAGGGGGGAGGAAATGATATTAAATAATGTTACACGGACTGCGGTCGTGCAAGTGATATATATACTTTGGCGTCCTCCCCATTATCCGTCCTCCCTTGTCACTCCTAGACAAATTAAACACATTGACGACGCTACCAGAGGTTGACGCGAATAACTCACATTGTCGCTGCAAGATGCCGGTCGATCACATGATTTATAAGCGAAAAGAGACGTTATAATTGAAAAGACGCGGCAAAATGCCGTAAATGGGTCATCATCGACCGCGACTCAATCCTTGTCGCAAGACGAATCTGCCGTGATTGATTAACCCCGGTCGAGATGCTGATGGTTAGCCACGCTCTGCAGCCGTGACCACCACGCTACGACAGTATCGAACGAATGTGTCCACGTGAGCGCGCACGTGCGCGTGTGTGCACGATAGTGCAAGCATTTGTGCGAATGCACGCGAGTGCGTTGGTCTATGTGCTCTGACACACCAGTACAGTAATTATTCTTGTGAAAGAAAATAAATTAAACTGTGAAAACTATATTTTGAGTTTGTTGACTGCCAAATCAAGGTATTATATTCCAATACTATTGACCATTCAGTGTTTAAAAGTGCTGATTATTTATATTGTTATATCACCAATAGAATATCTTACTTTCACGAGGGTAAAAATATTAACAATATAGGTAGTTGGATTTGGTGCGTTTCGTCGTGGTTGTGGTTATACTATATAGTGTACTGAAAGGCTGCGTCTACGGTAAACACGATGTGAGGTTGTAAATGGAACCCCCAGGTATATGGACCCCCTTGTGAAAAATTGTTTATACAAAAAATGTACAATTCTGAAAGGCACAAATGTGCCAACAAAATTGTGAAAAATGGAATTGTTTATGTGTCTAGTAATTTAACAACTATAGACGTGAATTACTTATGTCTATATATATAAATGCACTATTCTGAAATGCAAAAATGTGTCAACAAAATTGAAATGGTCATTGTTGATGTATATCAGTAAGGTTTGGATACGTTTTTTGAAAAGTTTGTTTGTTAGCACGTACACCAGCGCACCATATCAAACTCACTCAGCACATTAAGCATTCACTTTTTCACAGGGAGTCCGTTTAGAAAATAATATAAACTCTTGACATTTATTTTACTGTTATAAATATGTCTGTTTTCGAGACACTCGCTAGGGTTCCAAAACAATAACAGC
Organism: Escarpia spicata; assembly: GCA_963995525.1. NCBI lineage: Eukaryota > Metazoa > Annelida > Polychaeta > Sabellida > Siboglinidae > Escarpia > Escarpia spicata. Next base: position 71,485 of record CAXEFP010000773.1, read on the forward strand.
GCCCTCTCGCGGCAACCGCAGGCAGACGGCCGCCATTATTACAGCTCGCGTCGTTGGTCGCTTAAAGACCATCATCAATCAGCCGAAGACGTCTACGTTGATGACTGTTTCCGCGGTTGCTATAATCTGCCACACCTGCGCCGGTAGAACTCACGGGGCCGTTGCGGTGACCCCGGAACATGTATATGTAATGAATCCGAGCTCGTTACGTTTTCTTGTCAAACGTAATAGCCGCGGTAAAGATAAACGCGTTTCGCTGGAAGAGTCGCCGCTGTTGACGCCTCGCGTCACGATTACGCATTAAAAGAGACATCAACGTTGTCTGCGGTGGAGAAGCAGACGACAAAAAGTCCCGCGCAAATAGGCGCGATTAGCGTTTGCTGGTCATACATCGCGCATTTCGCGTTACGCTTTAGCGCAATAACGACGCATATTTGTAAATAAATGTGGTCGAGGAAAGAATGAATGCGTCGGGGCGTCGGGGCGTCGTCCAACTTCGGGTAATTTGACGGGACATTATTTCTATCGACACCACCTTGTCGCTACCTGGGATATGCCCTAGTTGTTTCGTACGTAGATGTCTATCGACGTATGCCCATCGTAGTGCTATAATGTTGGGCACGGAAGCTCGGCGTGAGAACGCCGGATTTTCAGTATGAGGAAAAGTGTACCGGCATAAAATGGCCTCCTCTGATTCCTGCCCCTTCCGGCAATATTATACCGGAACGAACCTACCGGGGGGGGGGGGGGGGGGGGGCAATAACATACTGGTATAAAACTGCCTCCGGGGGCAATAATATACCGGTATTATATTGCCCCCTCCAGTATAAAAAGCCCCCCCCCCCTATGTTTAACAGTATATGAAGATTGGCGACTAATTATTATAATAGTACATGATATATGCACATGGTGTAATGATATATGAATCATGACGTAATCGGTTTTCGAATAAATATACACTGTAATATATAGTTAAATGTTGTTTGTGTATTTCGATAAGTTATTTTATTGATTTATTTATTGCATTTGGCCTCCAAAAAGAGAGACTACAAAAATCACAGATATATATACAGGAAGATCAAAAGGTAATGACCATCATCCCAGTGGGAACATGACGTCTTTTAGACGACTTTTAGAGGTCGATTTGTGGTGATAAAAATGACTTCTCAGAATGACATAAAAATTACGCCTATTAGACGTTTTCCCGTTGACGTCTAAATCATCTGGGAAAATTGACATCTAGAAGTCATTCCGTTGACGTCTAAAGGGTGTGGAGATGTTGACATCTATTAAACGTCTTTCCGTTGATGTCTACAAAATGTGGGAAAATTAGACGTCTTTCCGTTTATGTCTAAAACGTTTAAAAAAAGAAACTTTGTATCATACCTCGCCTCCCAATGCGTCACTGTTGCGGACCACGCCTCATGGGCGGATCTACTTAAGCGGGGGCCCCACCCGACGCCGGCCGCTCCCTCCCCTGGTCTGGTCGCCCCTCTTGTGAGGGGAGCACATAAAAATATGATATAGGCTTTTACAGTCGAAACAGCGAATATGTTCAAGGAAGGGGTGCAATTCAAAATCCACGACGGGGCTAGTATAGGCTTTTATTGTGGGGACAGCAAAATGTTCAAGGGGGGTGCAGTTCGAAATTCTCAAGACCGAGCCTTTTTCTGCAATCTTAGATCCGCCCATGTGTGCCAAGCCGAGGCAAGCCCCCGGTATGCCCTTTTCTCACCTTTCGGTCACGTGACTCAAATAGTGGGAACATGAAAATATGCCTGGTGTGATCAAGCTTGAGATCAGATGATCCCAGACCCTATATGACCTTCACCTTTGATGCTTCCTTATCATATTGCTTGTAACTTGGCGATGAAGAAAATAGTGCATCGTTATTGTTCCTTTCGCAAGATGACAGCAATATAATTTCTGAAGTATTGCAAACACGACGCATGATAAACGAAAACGCAGTATTGTCCGACACACGCGCCATCCTGGCAACTTGTGCATGCACCATCAACTACTCGCGAAATAATACAACTCCAAAGTTTGTGATGCTCCAAAACGCCATGATAAAACCACGCCATTTTAGGAACGTCTTTGGCTGAAGAGTCCGCTCTTCAAAGATCCTGACTTGTTTCACCAACTTTTTGCAGGTAGTTATGTTATTTGCATATGCAAATATGAAAAGTAACTATTCAAAGATGTATAGAACGTCTACGATTTACACAATTTACTTATCTCCCTATATTAAGGCAGATTTTACCACAGACAGAGGCGCAGGCGGACACATGTCCAAGACTCGATGGCCAAAAGTCACGCGGTAATGGCGCGTTCCGCATGGCCGTAACAATGCCAAATTGCTGATATTTAATCGGATGTAGCTTTAATATTTCTTGATAAATCTTCACCAGTTTTTGATATTATTGATAAGTCAAATCTTGTCTTATAAATATGTCATTTTAATGTATATATATTACGTTCAAGCAACGTATAAACTTAGTAATAAACCATTGAAAGTGACTAGATTCGTCTTTTTTGACGCGTGTCATTTGCTAGACATGTACTTTGACATGTCGGTGAAAGTTTATTTGTGAATGAATATTTATAAAACTTTCACATTTAAAATGACCAACTCTGGCTCTTTCCAAAGCCGTGTGAGTATGTGAAACATGCTGAACTGATCATGTTCATATTGTTCAACTTTGCAGAATGGAAGAGTCTAATACAAGTGTATACGGGTGTTCTCCAGTGAACATTGATTTAATATACGAGTATGTGATCAATCACAAATTTTCAAAAAAATGTCAAGGCCAATATTCGCACAATGTCTTCCAAGTATGTTTCGCCATCTGGACAGCTGTTCTACAAACATAGGCCTGACAAGTCCGATATTTCTGATAGTGAATTGCTTGTGATCCGTGATCCAGATGAACAACAACGTATCATCAAGAGTGTACATATGGGATCTGGCGGCAGCGACACCACGTCTTCGCTGAACACCCGCATTGGTCTCCATCGCTCTAGAGTCAAGATCCTTGAACGTTTCTTTTTCGAAGAATATTTCTCAAGATGTCAAGAGCTTCGTGTCACGATGTGATGACTGTCAGAAGGTGAATCCAATGCTGAAGCAGGATGTTGGCGAACTACACCCAGTACCAGTGCCAAGTAACGTCATGGTGCAAATTGGAGTTGACATCACAAACGTTGCAAAAACTGTGTCTGGGTAATGTTGTGCTGTCATGGCGATGGATTACTTCTCAAAGTGGCCCGAGGCACGTGCTCTCAAGGACCACATTGCCGAGAGTGTCGCTACATTTTTGTTTGAGGACATTATGAGTCGTCATAGATGTGTTCAGATCCAAATTAATTTCCAGGGACGCGAATTCGTCAACAAGGTATCCTCCGAGCTGCATCGTCTCACCGGCGTCGAACAGCACATTACTAGTGCCTACCATCCTCAAGCTAACGGTCTGGTTAGCGCCAGAACAGAACTATCAAGAATGCAGTCATTATGTCACACACCGATCGTAGCAACTGAGTCGAGTGTTTGCTGGCGGTCATCTTCGCATGTCGCATATCGTGTCATTCGTCCACCAAAATGACGCCACTCCAGATTGTGTACGGTCGACAAGCAGTGGCAACTTCGACGCTGATATTGCTGCTAAGATTGATGTGATGACATCGATGCGTGAGAGCATGTTATCGAAGGTCGCTTCAAACATCAAGGCCGCACAAGATGTCCAAAGGCACCAATACAACAAGCGCCGGGTGGAGGTCGAAATCTTTGCATTGGCAACCATGTTGAAGGCGACAGTGTACGTATTCAGCCAGTGTGGCCCGCAAAAGTGGCTATCATATAAGTCACTTATGTCTGGTGACGAGAGCCACCCAGACGAAGTGATTCTGATTCAGAACCTCCACCACCAGTATGAACCAGCCGTGCTACCAGCCATTCTATGAACTTTGTGAACACATTCAAAACAGGATGCGTATACATGTGTATGACGTATGTGTTATTCTATGAATATCTGTGCATTTCTATTATATGAATATTTCAATGGTAAATATATGTATACATATATTATGTTGAATAAATGATTATGTACATGTATATAACTGCCATAAATTGACAAACAAAAGTTCAATTAGCACACAGTGCCGTAACTTAGCATGTGCTTTATAGAGGGCAATCTTATACCGGGGGAGGCAGCATTATACCGGTATAAGATTACCCTCCCGGCAGTTTTATACCGGTATAATATTGCTTGGGGCAAAATTATACTGGGGCAATAGTATACCTTTACACCGTACGTACGTGTGTGCCTGCGTACGTGCGTGCATATATGTGCGTCCGTGCGTGTATGTGCGTGCATGCGTTTGTGCGCGTGTGTGTATGTGTGTGGATGCGTGCGTGGTGAGTGCATGCGTACATGCATGAGTGTAACCTGTGGTGAACTGACCGACATTAATCGGAAAAAAGCGTAATAAAAGCGTCTTACATAAGCAGCGGTGGTGCTGAAAGCCACTGTTGAATCTGCCTGGAACAAAAAAGAGCGTGCATGAGTAAAAACTCGCGAAGAATGACGACGATAAGTACCGTAATGAATAGGTATCGCACAAAGTGTCTGCATGCATCCCCGTGATCGCCGTGTGATATCCTTATCACCCTGAGTGGATTCCCACCCGAATAAACGTGCAACTGGACTATATCCAAATCACTGCGCCAACTAATAAGAAGGCTTGTTAGGATTTTTCTCGGTTGCATTGGGCAAATTGTGTTCTGCAAAAACAGTTCGCCTGGGTTTACCACCGAGCAGCAAATGTAACATCGTTCGTTTTTTGCTGAATATGCAAACATTCTAATTCAAGTGTGATAGGGAAAAAGACAAAACGTTGTATATCAGGTGCAAAAAAATTGGGGAAAACATGTTGTTATTTACTAATTATGTTTCAGTAGTCTGTGTTTCATTGCAAAATCCATATTGCTACCATCTATTGTTGTGGACACTGACAATACTACTTTAGTTTACAGACAATTGCAAAGCTTTTAGAATAATTCATCATTAAACTTCACCTATCTACAAATTAATTTCAACACCGAAAACGAGAATGTGGCCACATCCAATGATCATCATTTTTTCACTGTGAATAATCCTAAAGTTGTTAGCTAAACAATATTTCAAAATGTTGTTTAGTCGTGTTTGGAGTATATATCAATTGAGAGTGAACCGGATCCTAGAATTGTAATATGTTGTTTATAAAATAATGGAATTTGCACAATGCACATTGCAAATATGTTGATTATATGATTTTCCCACATTTTCTTTTTTGGTGCTGAAATGCATTATGACACTAGATCTAGATGGTTGCAATTTAGACATTGCACTCTAATGCAACAATGAAATACTGGCTGCCCAAACCAATTTTGGATATAGATTAAACAAATGCTTGCATCCATTAAAACACTATCCTTCTACCTATCATTCTTGAATGTTGTGTATATAATATGTATCAATATGACTACATATTAAGCAAATTTCAGATATCACTGGTGCAAACTTCTCATTACAGAGGCAACAGAAAAAGATAAAAATAACGTGTGGTTTTGAACACTTGTCCCATTCATATAATAAGGCATTACATACACAATTTACATGTAAACGCCTAGCTTTTTGCAGAAGTATTGACATATGTCCACTTGGTCTTTGGTTAAAATTTAAGAAAATTCTGAGGCACCAACTGTTTGGCCATAGGTTGATTTCATATGGAATGACAGTCACATAATTACCAACAACAAACACCTTGATTGAGTTTATAAACCATTAACAGAATTATATATAATATCATTAGAATGACCATATAACAGTTGTGTAATTTACCATCTTACTATATAAATTATGCAAATTGACATTCTAAACGGCTGTCATAGACAACAGGTATGACTATTTATGTATTGGGAGCTTCTGAAATTAACATAATCACTTGGTTATAATAATATAACTTAGAACTGAGTACTGTATATGATGCGGTATATTGATCACTCAAAATATTTCCAAGCAGAACAATAAAAACTGTCATTGTTTTACCAGGGGTGATTAAATTTGAGAAAAACAATAAGTCATTTCAGGGTTTGATCGCCAGAATTGTTAATCGACTTGTAAAAATCCTTAAGTAAGTTATCTGTTTTTGGATAGTAAAAAGGAGTATGGAAAAGGCATTGAAAAGCCTTTGTCGCAGATATTGTTGATGGATATTTGGATGTTTCTTGGCATGAGCTTGTGGCGATCAAGCCCTGCAATGTGGTGTTGTATAAAGTATATGTTCAGTATATACCTGTATACTGTCCGCTACTTCGTCTCCACTGTTGCTCACTGATCGATTTGGGACGTTATTTCTATTTGTTAAAAAGGACTACCAAATAAAAAACGGCACCCCTTCATTTTGTGCTTCAAATTGGTTTTGTTGTGCACCCTTTGAGGTGTAAATGTGCGCCCTTCTTCTTAGTCCCCTAATTACACCTTTATTGCACCCACGTTGCACCCTAAATTGTCATGTCACGTGATTAAATGGCGTGCAAATCTGCACCCTAAAATCTATGCACCCTATATGCACCCCGTTTTTGCACTAAAGGGTGCATATAGGGTGCAAATACTTTTTGCACCCCAGCAGCACCCCAAATGAACCGTAGTTACTTAGTGTGTAGTTGCGGTGTAGAAGAAAACACCGGCGCCATTACTTAGTATGAACGTTTGAATTGTCTAAGATAAATAATAATATTGTCACTGTGCTGTCCGGCCAGTTCCTCAAAATGTCGTCCGGGAAAGAAAGCACGAAGAACAGATTAATGAATCCTGATTGTTTACCCATATAAAGCATGCGGATTAGGCCTATTTTAAAGCCGGATTAGATTTATATTGGAAACACGTGAGTTAATCGGAAGATAACTAACATCGTCTACACTACTGAATTGTACACTTTGTAGCACGAATAACTATATTATCATTACAGACACCACTCTAATCGGCGTACGTCCATATACGTTAGCTAATGATACACTACAGCTACATTATTATTATTACTAGTATTACTGTTATTAGTTTATTCAACCTCCGTTACCGGATAAATTGCAAAATATCATCTGTGAATTGTTGCATAAACAGAAATCATTGATGACTTGGCGATGTCGGGCTGTCGTGTAATAGGCCCTATACACTGTATTGTACGGCGGGATTTATGTGTCCACAAGCGCAAGTAATACCACCTTGTATAAGCCTATTAGCCGGTGCGTAGCCGCTCTCTGACAAGGTGTATTTAAGGCGGTCCCGGCCAACCCAATGACGACTCAACACATTCATTAACACCTGCTCAAGTCCCCTCACGCTCTGCGTGGCAGAGTCACACCGAAACCCCGGCAGCGTGCCAGCATTTATATGAAAATATTACACCTGTCAACATAACAGCCAATTTAGTCCTACCCAGTCAACGAGAAGTGTGTTCGACGTTTCATTCGTAACGCCCCGTTCAAAATCAATTGGTTTTACGCGTTTGAGTGCACGTAAATATGTTAGCGGCAACTTGTATGGTGCCGTTACTCGTTTGGGGATCATATTGGTGTTACTGCTGATGTTATCTGATAGAATGATTCACTAATCACTAGATGGTCGGCATGTTTGTTTAGTCGCAGCAATATGTGCGAGTTCAGAAGGGAGTGGTGTGGCGTTGTGGTAGCACATCTGCCGTTCTTGCCGGAGTGCTAAGCCCTAGAACCGAAAAGGTAACGTACACACTGATGTAAAAGCCTGCATGCGTCTTAACACTGGTGCGAATATAAATTATAATACTTATTATATATTTTATTTGACATAGCGCTGGAATCAAAAGTATTCGTGGTACGTCAAAACATGGTTGAAAATAGACTGGTGAAATAATTGTCTTAAAATATTAATACTAATAATTCTTATTATTTTAAAACAAGATATCCTATATAGGCATATATACGACCGCGCCAATGTCCGTTAGGTCACGTCAACTAACCATACAACTAAACGGCTTCTTTGAAGATAATGAACAACTCACTGCCAGAATAGGTAAGCTGTGATGTCCACAAAGCGGCCAACTGTCTCGTGTATAACACCGCATTTAAGAACTTCACAAAAGTGCATTGCCTTCGTTGATGCCCGGCCTAAAATAAACTAATTCCCACGATCGTTGGAATCTGGTAAGTCGGCGGTTGTGGGAAGCCGCAGGACCTCCCACCGCCGTCTTGACAACATCCATCCTGTCGTCTTCACTGATGTTCTGCAGAACTGGAAGTTGTCGTACAGACAACGACGTCTTCTGCTGTTCACAGCAGCGGTACCGCGGCTGTCCGCATCGCCCTCGTCTCACGTACGTCGACCACGACGAAGATTGATTTGCGGGTCATTCGCAGGTGAATACATCCGAGAACGCCGCCGACGTTTCAACGTTTCGGATTCATTGTCGATGCACCGACTCAGGCTTTCACCGACCGTCAGAATCTGGACAGCCGACGCGATACATTAGACTGTTTGTCGTGCGATTGAATGCGGCGTACCAAGCTTTGAACCGACGGAGGGGTAATGAGATCACCGCCTTGCTGTTTGCATACGGTCGTGATCTGGTGTCTCCGTCGCTTCTTCGTATGTGTTCTTTCAACGACATTCGTCGTATTCTCTTTCGCCGTCTGTTTTTAGTTTTGTGACGCGTGTTTGTGTTGTACTGCCCGCGTTGGCTCGTTACAAAAGCGTGTCCCGTGGTATTCTATGGAAGTTTCCGCAATTCGCAGATCGTTTGCAACTTGATGCTATCAGAGAGAATACGATACAGGGTATTTAGCGACTAATCGCGTTTGATTTCGACATCTGTCATTGATGCATTTCAAACTCTATATTCGCAGTCAATGTTTACGACGGAAATCACAGGGGAAAAAGAGACAATATACACTTACACACAAGCACACGTACACGCACAAACACGTGCGTGCATATAGCCAACGGACACAAATAACACAGACACATAATTAATAGTACTCTGTACTGGCTGTACGTGTTTAATTATTAGTACACGTGTTAACCTTCAAGACAGTCACTATAACAACAATTAACGTTCAAAAAACCACGCCACCATCTGCAGTTGTATTTGATCGTTTGGGCAGTTTTCCTGTGTCTCCTGAAGTCAAATGTACTGGACTTCAGCGCTTGGAGGTTAAAGTGATGGTGGTGTTTGATAGTTGAAAGTTGAACCGGATTAACTAATTCGGCGTGAAAAATAATACCATGGGGATTACAACCAGCATTAAATACTCAATGGTACAAAGAGATTGTGTGACTATTGAATGACGTTTAAATTTGTTCTTTACCGAATGTATTCTGTGAATTCAAATCAGATGAGTTCCTATTAAAAACCTACTTTCCTTGAATGTTCCGGTTACGCAGTTGTTAGTTATTACATATTATTATCTCTCAAGAAATATTCAGATCGCATATCAAGTTTCTTGAGAGGTAATATTATTTATGATGTTTTATCTGTATCTTATGTATTTCTGTAATTGAATCAAGAGTGCTTCGTGGAAAGCATTTGCTCTTCCAGTCGCTTTTCCTGTAATTGAAGGGCAAACTGAAATATTGTCAAATATACCGTTGCTGCAAGCGTTTCTTCAGCTGGACAGAATAATCGATTATTCTGTAAAATTGTTTGTTAAGGAGAGAAATCGATTGTAATGAACAAAATCGGTCTTATTAGCTCACAAAAACCTAAGTGAACCTGTCCCCGGAACGACTTCAAGCAGTTCCTTCAATAGTGCGTTGATGGAGTCGTCCTTAAGAAGGATTTTCCTTTATTACATATATTCTGGCGGTTTGTACTGTATAGTCCCTATATACGTGGGACGACTTCAAACAGTTCCTCCGACAGTGCGTTGATGGAGTTATTGTCATTAAGAAGGTTTTGTCTATTATTACTGATACTGTATTCTGGTGATATCCATTAAACACGTGCGAGGTCCATATTCGACGGGCCGCACAGGTGGTCAGTATTTGTGCTTGACTTCCTTCCTCTTGCCACCGCCCGATTAATTTGTCATGCAACATATCCTTCGTTGATCAACAGTATTGACCTATGGGCAAACGAACTGCTTCTAACTTCCGGTTGACATCATTATACCATGGGTACATATCTACGTTTACATATGCGCGTGAGTGAGCAGTTCTTGGTGCACACTGCGTAGTTCCGGGAGAGGCTGACCTCGATTGTGCTCCTCAAATGTGGCTTGTCTTACCTCTTTCGCCATCGAGTATATAAAATATTATTGTTTATTATTTTAACGAATTACGAATATTAGATCGGGACGTTTTATATTGAACAATATACGACATATTGCTTGACAACTTATATATCACATTAACACAATTTCGATCGACAGTAAAAGAAAGTACATTTGGCTTTCTCGAGGATCTACGGCGCACAGATCTTAGCGTTCAACGAAGAAAAAGAAGACCTATAATATTTGGGATACATAAACCACTGGGATATGCCGCAATGCCTACAGCAATCAACATCGTATCTGCACCGTACCAATGGTTTCTCTCACATAAGGAAATGTAGTGTAGGGGCTTAGGTGACGGCTCCTGCCGGACGGCCAGCTTGTCACTGGACCCGTGACGTATGGCCGCGTCTCACGCAGTCTCGCACGACAGTTTGATCTTCTCTACGTTCATGTCATTAAGTCGAATTCTGCGTGAAATGCTCGAAGAAGGTCATTTATAATGATCGGCAATAGCGGCCTCATGAAATGGCAGTAGCGGCAGAAGATTGCACATGATTGGAGTACTAACGAGCTTCTGTAGATTGCCCGAGAGCCTAATTACGGCCTGATTGCGAGAAATCATCTCGCAGACCGTTTGTGACGGTCGCGTTACAGCGTCACGGATCGGGTTGAGCTGGTTTTGATCGTGCGCCACTTGTTTGGTCGGGAGGAGTCGTCGGTCTAACGACCGTGATTACCTGCGGCCAACGGCTGTTCGCGTAATCGTTTCCTCTCGTTCTTTCTCCGGCAGCAGATAAAGTGTCGTTGGCCGTGTCACGCTGGTGATCAGTTGTAGGTATAATCGATGATCATTGCGTAAGTCGTGATAAAGACGCCGACTACAACGGTGGTTGTGTAATGGTTGTCGTCAGTTACGTTGACGTATGCAGGTTTTGTTTGTCGTCGATTTTCATTTCTGTATGAATTCTGGTTTACATGAACGTTTTATTGGCTGGCGACAATGTGTCGGATGACACAAGGCTCGTCGTATGTGTTTTTGTTTCTTTCAGGTAGCGACAATTCCGGTTGGGCGACAATCAGACAATTGTTTTCCCTTTCGATATCATCTTCGTTGTTCACGTGTTCTGCTTCTTCTTCTTCTTCGTCGTCTTTTTATTCTTGTTCGTTGTCGTCTCCATTGTCATCATCATCCACGACGTTGTCGTTGTCGTCGTCGTCGTCGAGGATTATGCCAAAAAACAACGACGGTAGCGAAGGGCAATTACAAGATACTACGATGTCGTTGTTAGTTGATGGTTGTCACCGGCCGTCGTCTTCGGTTTAGTTGTTTATGTCGTCGACGCTGATGCTCTCGGTGTTATTTTTTGCCGAGACTTGGCAAATCAATATCGTGATAAATTAATATCAAAATTGTGTAGTCAACGTATTTGATTACGTGGTCAATGTAACAATATTGTTCCCCAAAAGCGAAATGAATTGACGTGGTTATCACGGCAACATCTATGGCGTAGCCCTTGATTGAAACAAATCTTTGCAACGGCGGTTTTAATTTATTAATTTTGTTCGTAAAAAGGCAGCGTTAAGACACACTTTCTCGATAAACACATACATTGGTTATGTTGTATATGGACGAGAATTTTCCTTAAAATTTCCGTGCAATAAATGTCCTTTCTGACCAATCACTGAACATTTAAAATTGCAGATAAGGGTATACCTTTATAGTTTCTGTTTTAAATTGGCCTGGTCTGATTTTCAGGGAAGTTAAGTCAATTAATTTGCTTTAAGTATTTTGTTGTGAATACTGTGTTTGATGAATAGCTTAGCATTCATATTTTGCAGGGGACGGTTCTCCGAAGTATCCGTACTGGATGTACAAATTACATAACATGTGACAGTTGTTCTCAACGTTACGCGTTTTCTGCGAATTGTTCCAATTTACGTTAAACTACCGTCCAAT
>CAXEFP010000774.1:0-11135 GCA_963995525.1 Escarpia spicata
AAAAGGTGCGCTTTTTCATGTTCGTTTTTCTTTCAATACTCTAGTTTTACGCGGTTTTACGTTGTTAATGCAAGTATAGTAAAGTATAGTAAAGGGTCTACATAACAAATGTTACCCCACCACCATCGGTTGATGTATACTGCCCGGGGCCGAGAGTCGAAATACTCACTCTCACAGTATGTATGCTGTGGTATGCTGACGTAATTTATTTTAACACTCACTTTACCATTATTTGATATAATATGTTATGTTTTGTTTGTATAATTTTGTAACATATATGTGTCATTGTCAACTCATCAATTGTTGTTCGTACAGTCTAAACGCAACGTTACTCAATACGCAGACTGAAATATTGGGGATCAAATGGTTACGCCAGTTTAATATCCTATTATAGTATTTCAACCTGTGTGTCAAAATACTGTCTTTCACGGCGTCTCAATTACATTGTTTAATTGCAAAATAATACTTATATATTAGATTTTTATGAAGAGAAAAATGTATATACGTATCAATACCACTGATTGTCTTGTTGATTGATGTTTATATAATCTAATTAGTTGAGTGATATATTGATTGATTAGTTGATTGATTGATTGATTTATTTATTTATTAACTAACCGATCGTTACCTAGTGCAACGTAGCCGAACCCTCCATCACAATGTCTAACGTTACTAATAATTTCCCAATCGCTCTGCAATATCATCGATGTATGAGTACAACATCAGTTATTGCTTAAACACAATTTGCTTTCAAATTTGATCACACCAGGTGAGTGCATCAATGACATTGGAAGAGGATTCCTATAAATGAAACACGTTTGTGTTAATTACTGTGTCATGTGACAGGTATTTGCTCTTACAAACGTGACGAGAACGATCCTCGGAAGTTCTTTTTAATCGATAACCCGAGTGAGGTACAACAATGCATCACCGGCGCATCGTTCAATGACGTTGGATGCTTCTGCGATTTTATTTCCGGTCCAGGTGAGTAGGTGCTTATGCCGTACTAAGTGAGATGTTTGTGCGGATAATACCATTTAAGCGGTGTCTAAGGACAATCGGCAGCAAACTATCTTGTTTTCTCATTTATTGAGTTGTATTTGCCAACGAGTCATTTAGTTTAAATTATTATGAGTGCAAGATTTTAACAAAAAGGCAAAACCATTATTAGTGCCATTACCTTAGCTAATTTCGGGAATGGTGGGGTGGAATAGGCGGAGCTTGTAAATATCAGCGCCTGTCAGGCAAAATAAATAGGTTTCAATGGTTATATATATATATATATATTATAATGTCGTATCACCGTGTTTGTGAAATTTACATCATTTTAGATTGTGTTATTGCACACATAATTTTGCTGCCACACTTCCGCATTACGAAATAACGGGGTGTTTTATTTTTTTCGCAGGCAAAAAAACAATTACTAATACAATACTGCGCAATTTGGCGAGAAACACACAATTAACATATGTATGGCAGTGATAAGAAATCAATTTACATCAACGCTAATGAATCGAGGAAAATGTTAGTTACCAATAAGCTCACTGCCTCTGCGAATTTGACGTCCTGTTATGTATAGACGTCAACTTTGTCCAAACACTACAATCGTCAGCGCAGAACAAGGGTAGTTGACGCGTTAAAGAAGATAATTTTGACTAAAATACATGTTGTAATATCATTATGTGTCAGGTATATATACGTACGTCGAAGAAATAAAGTTGCTACAACAGCTTCCTTAACTGCTTTAATCCTTCACAAATCCTTTCATATGCAAATACCTAATGTTTGAATGTTTAACACCAAAAGTGCATGACGTTTTTGATTTGTCGGGTTGACTTTGACTGTTTCGTTTTGTAAACAAACAAAGCCAATTTTACCTGCCGGACATTTAAGATTCCACCCATTGATGTATTTTCTGTTACATGTTTTTATTTAGAAAGTAAATTCGACACATTAACTTGCATAATCGAATTGTGCGTTCACAAGGATTTTCAATATTGAAAATCATTTGTAGAACTTCCTGGGTGGAATTAAATAAGTTAATAGTTTGTCAAATAAAGTTTACCAAAACAAAAACAAAATTTGCATGAACGAACTAGTGTGTCGTAGTTGACATAGAATAGTTTTACTTTATTTGCATAATTAATTTGAAATGAGATAAGCAGTCACTTTATAACTCTATCCATGCAGCATAGACTTGCTGAAATTATTGAGCTGTTCATACGTGATCTGTTATAGTTGACCCGACCTGTTCGGATGATATATTGGTGCACTTCCCCTTCGATGTACACTTTTCCGACGTAACGTGCCACAACGCTATTGCTGAAGTGGTCGACCATACCAGGGTTGACGCTTCACACTACACTCCGTATGAGAAGATCGGGTCAGTTACTCTCGTGAATGACACTGAACGTGGTATGGTGGCCTTGTTTCAAGGGCATGCATATCTAGAGGTGGGTACGGTTGAGAATGTCTTAGTATTAGTACTACTACTACTACAACTACTACTAATACTTCTACTACTAATATTACTATTACTACTACTACTACTAATAATAATAAAAATAATAATAATACTAACAATAATACTGCTACTACTATTACTGGTAATGTACTACTACTACTACTACTACTACTACTACTACTACTGGTAGTAATATTAGTGGTAGTATTAGTAGTAGTAGTAGTAATATTAGTAGTTTGAATGCTTATAATTATTTCGATTTTAGGTGCCGTTCTTAAAGTTATGGTTCGCTGGCGATGACGTAAAAGCATTCTCCATCTCGCTGTACTACAAGCGCCCGAACGGACTCGGTGCCATATGTGGAGCTCTCGTAAACAACGGAAACTGCAAGAGTGATGCCGGATTCTCTCTCCGCGCTGTCTCTAGCAGCCAACTTGAAAGTAAGATTCAGACGACTCCGCCAGTGATGACCTTCATTAATGCAATAACAGTAAGTTTGTTTACACCTATTCTCAATATATTAAACGAAAACATGTCAATTATGTTTGTCAAAAAACGTTCTAGTTCCTTTCAAGTAAGGTTTGCACGATACTATATTCAAATTAGCCAGTCAACAGTGCATGTATAAATGTAACGTAAGCATCTCGTTAAAGTATTCGAAGCCACTACACAACACTAGTGAGGGCCACTCCACTTCCGAGTGTAAAAATAACACGTTTTTATTCAATTAACACTCTGGCTACGGCGACCCCACTTCTCTCTACCAGCCACGCATTCCAAACTCCGCACAGTCTACGCCAAGTTCCAACTTGGTACTACCACTGAAAGGGTCTCCCAGTGAAATCCTCGCCACGCACAGTTTACCCTTACTAGCCACCACATGCTGGCATACTCGTTATTATGTAAGGTCCACCGGGCTGATCTTCTGTACTCCGTCCACTGCATCTGCTGTAGTATTAACTAAAACTCGCTCAACTAAAAAATGTTCGAAACATCATTTTGTAAACATTCAAAATCAGTTTGTCTACCAAATCTTGTACGAAGTGAACTTCAAAACTCGTAACGGCAGTAAACGTGTGCTGATACCAAGGCATGGTGTTTAATCTTATTACCACTGTTTTGTGGTCACATTACAAATATTAGTGCACTACGATAGCATGTGTACGTACTTACGTGTATACGTACATACGTACATACATACATACATACATACATACATAAATACATACATTCATACATGCATATATACATACATACATACATTATATTATATTAACACAACAGGAATATATGCAAAAAATAAAATTTCGAGCTGTTTTATATGTGTTTACATGATCATGAGGCACCCTACCGAGAACCATTTTTTAAAGACCACATACATAGATACACACACACACACACACACACACACACACACACACACACACACACACACACACACACACACACACACACACACACACACACACACACACACACACACACACACACACACACACACACACACACACACACACACACACACACACACACACACACACACACACACACACACACACACACATATATATATATATGTATATATATATATATATATATGTATACATACGTATATAAAAGGGGAAGGCCACAGCTGAGATGGGAGAACTGCGAGAGGAGAGACATGTGAAGATCAGGGGAGGATGAACGACGGAGAGAAGGAGTTATTGACAGAAAACCTCGGAAAGAACAACACCAATACTGTACCTATCCTCATCAATACTCAATATATTGAGTATTGACGGGAAGTATATATATATGTATAAATATATACTACCGTTAATACTCAATATATATATATATATATATATATATATATATATACTTCCCGTCAGTACTCAATATATATTGAAAAAAAGTATTGAGTATTGACGGTAAGTAAGCTAACTGAGGTTGTGAGAGTGATTGTAAACGAAAGCGCAACGTGTGCTTGTTCTAACAATAACTGTAGTATATTTGCAGGCCCCCGACGCTGAGTGGCATCACGTGGTGTGGGTGTACGATGGAGCGGGTTTGACTGTATACTTGGACAAGGTCGTAGTCAGCTCCGGCGTCCCGTCAGTGACAGGTAGGGTTTATTTATAGTGAAATCTTGCTGACTACCTTTTTGTGAAATTTGGCTACCGGCCAGGGTTATCAATCTTCTGAGGAGTCGCCACTAGTGTGGTTTTACTTCTGTATTTCCAAAGCGCCCTAAGATTGTAGATATCGCAGATATTAAGTGGCCAGGGGAAACTACTTTAAGATCAACTGATTGTAATGGTGATTACTGCTGCCCGTGATTTGTTGCTCCACGGATGGTCGTAAGTTAGTCAGTCGGCATGACTGTCTCGGTTTTGTTTTTCCCAGGGGCACTGAAGGACACCGGCGCGCCAATGTACATTGGGTTTGACTGTAACAAGTACTTCTTTGAAGGCGGCAAGATAGACGAGGTATGCGTTATCTAATTACTTCATCAATTAAACAATCTTATGGACCTTTATTGATCATTATGATCATTCTACCATTATCGATAATTCACATATAAATTGTTTGTATAATATATTGCTATAGCAACCGGCACTATTTTGTTCTAGTTTGCTTTGAGTATGTTGTTGTCCAAATAAAGGTTATGTTATTTAATCGGCCGAATTACTAGTCCTGGAGATAGGTGACAGTGGATTATGTTTAAGTGCAAAATAACGTCATTTGTCGTACGCATCAACTTTTTTGTGTGATCAACGGAACCACCGCAGATGTTTACTGAGTGCTCTATTGTCATACGAATAAAGAGGCAATCTTCTTTTTGGGAACTAATCGAGAGAATATGTGTCAATATATCCGTCCATGCACATACACATTGTTAAAGCTTATACTCAATGAGATATAGCAACAGAACCAAACATTGTTTATTACATACCAGAAACGGTTAATTGTTACACAATAGCGTGAGCCATCAAATCACTGTTAATCGATGTTGATCTTCCTCGTGGTCTCTCGTCAGTGACGGGAGGTCCCATTATTTGAGGGGAGACTACACCAATTCCCTCCTCTCTTTGTTTAAAGTCCGAACATTGGAGGACTTAGAGTCGCAGTTTACTGGGAGGCATCTTCTGACGTTTGCTACGTCGCAGTTCGTTGTGGGAGGACGGCGGAATGTCTCGTTCAACGTGGCCAGTGTTGCTACCTTCCGCAGTATTGTGGATACGAACATCGTTCTCTCCCGAGTATACCGTGTCCGGTTTGATGTATCGGCGGTTGCGCCAGTAGACACGACCACTGGGCAGTTTGACATGATAGTCGCGGTGTCGGCCAATTCCAACGATCACGCCTACTTTATCCCACTTTTTTGTAAGGGGATTTTGCAATCTTACTTATGCGCCAATGCGTAGCTGTGGTAGAGGACGGGACTGCCTGTTGTAACGCTCTTCGCCCCGTGCATGTGTTTGCCCGCAGCCAGAATCCTGCTTATCCGCCACATTTTGCCACTTGCTTGCAAACGATTGTCGGTGTGCGGGTACTGTCGATCTCAGTGGGTGTCCAAATAGGATTTGTGCAGGGGAGAGGCCACCTGAACGAGGAGTATTGCGGTATTCTTGAAGTCCTCGCTGGAAATTCTCATCGTCCAGATCTCCATTCACGGTTGTTGTTGCAATGAGTTTGTTCATTGTTTTCACTGCAGCCTCGGCATGTCCGTTAGATTGGTGGTAATGTGGTGTGGATGGTGCGGGACGAACGCCCCAGCGTTTTAAGAACTGGATAAACTCACGAGACGCGAACTGAGGACCACCATCAGATCTAAATCGCATTGGGACTCCAAGCTCCACGAATGCACGTCGACATGCATAGGTGGTGTGGCGGGATGTAGTCTTAGCCTTTGGGAAATGGAAGACCACAGGCCATCCTGAGAGTCAATCTACATAGACGAGATAATCTCGTCCGGCGTAGTGGAAGAAGTCTGCTGACACATCTTCAAACACCCTGTTTGGTAGAGGTTCTGATCTCAGTGGTTCGCGTTGCTGAGAAGGTCGGAGTTCTTGGCATTTATTGCAACTTGCTACTGTCGTAGCGATATTGTTACTAATGCCAGGCCAGTACACGTTTTGTCTCGCCCTGCGTTTCGTTCTATCGGTCGCTTGGTGCGAGTAATAAAGACGCGCTAGGACTTCACGTCGAGCTGACTTGGGCACGACAATACGAGGTCCATACAGGACTATCCCGTCGTCCACTGACAGCTCGTTTCTGATATTCCAGAATGCTATGACACTAGCGTTTGCTTTGTCTCTTGAAGACGGGAAGCCATTCTGGACGTTGTCTATGAGAGTTTTGTACTTTTCGTCTTGCATAGCGACTGTTCTAAGTCGATCTAGTATCGGGTCACACAGATGATCTTGCTGATCATCTTGGTCGTCTTCATGTACCATTCTGGATGCACTGATGGTTACCGCGTGAACGTGGTGTTCTACTTCTTCTTCTGCTTCTTGATTCTCCTCTGATGGATCCGACACAGGTGCACGTGACAAAGCATCTGGGATGCAATGGTCTTTGCCCTTTGTCCAGCGTGAACGAGAAGAGTGATGTCTTTTCTTTCAGACGTTGAAGACGCGTGTTGTCGATATCGTCAAGGCGATGGCGGTCGAGAATTGTCTCTAATGGTTTGTGATCGACGACCAACTAAAAATGTGACAGTCCGAGTAGTTGAATGCGACACTTCTTCATTGCCCAGGTGGCTGCCAGTAGCTCTAATTCCACTATGGCATAGCGACTTTCCGTGTCTGTAAGAAAGCGTGATCCGCACTGAATCAGTCGCCATTTGTCTGCGTGTTGCTGCAAAAGAGCATAGCCCAGACCTTTGCATCGCGATGCATCTGTGTGTAGCGCCGATGGTTTTGATGGATCAAAGTGTGCCAGTGTAGGAGCAGTTACCAACGCTTTCTTGGTGGCTTGAAAGGCTTTACTGTGTGTTTCAGTCCATCGAAACTCGTTCTTGCTCTTCAGTATATCACGCAATGGATCAGCAGTTGTACTGACCGCTGTCGTGAAGTCACCAAGCTGATTGATAAGGCCCATAAAAGATCGTAGTTCTGTCAATTCAGGGAATTCGGCGATTGCTTTCAGCTTTTCCGGATCTGTGCTGACGCCTTCTGCGTTGATTTTGAAGCCAACTTAATTCACCTCATTTTCCGCGAACTTGAACTTGTTGGGATTCAGTGTGATGCTGTGCTCCCGACAACGGAGCAACACTGGGCGAACTCTTTCGATGTGTTGCTCAAAGTTTTCATCGTATACAACGACGTCATCCATGAGCATTTCGACGTTGTTTAAGCCGGCGATCGCTATGTTGCCGCGTCTGCAATATTCATCGCCGGTTGAGGACAGTCCCATGGGGCGTCTCAAGAAGAGATAACGTCCCCAAGGGGTCAAGAAAGTCGTCAGTTCTTGGCATTCCGGCGAGAGTGGTATCTGCCAGTACCCTTGTTTTGCGTCTAACGTCGTGAAGTATCTTGACCCTGGTTTGATGTTGGAGACTGCTTCTTTCGGTGTCTTCATAGGATGAATTGGTCGACGAACGGATTTGTTGTGAGATGTGTGAGGTCCACACAAAGACGTATACCCCCTCGTGGTGTTGGCACTACCACGAGCGGATGACACCATCTGGTGGGGATGTCTCCCAATGGCTTGTTAATGCCTTGACATCTGGTCGAGATTTGCTTTGACTTCATCCCGCCATGCGAATGGAATGGGGCGAGTGGCAGATATTACAAAAGTCTCAACGTTCTCGTTCAAGTGGATTTTCATTAGTTCACCCAACATTGTCATCAGTTGGTCAACTGTGTCGAACACGTCTTTGAATTCTTCAAGTAAGTCATTGCGCTTGCGTGTTCGCATGTCGGATGACTCGTGTTCTGGAGGAATCTTTTTTGGCGATTTTGTTTCGCGTGATCGTCCTATGACACGAATTGGTTTGGGATAATCGTTCGGCACGATTCCTAAGTCTCGGCAAACATACCAAGCCAGCAGAAGTCCTTTTTGCTTTTTGCAAATAAGAACCGTCTCTTTCGTATATATGTCTGCTGCATGGATGTGGAGGTCTACTGTGCCAATACATTCGAATGATGTACCATTGGCAGCAATGATTGTGTCTTCGGGCGGGGGACATGTATTTCCGATGTCTAATCCTATTTGTTTTAGGATATCAAGCCCTGCAACAGTGGCTTCGGCCCCTGTATCTGGTGTTGCCTGTGCTGTTGTGATGAAGCTATCATCAGCATTATGATGAAGTTGTACCTTACGGTGTTTTTTCTTTCCCAGAATATCCAGTACGCGAATCTGACTCATTGCGGTCGATCGGCGTGTACTCTTATTCTGTGGATTGTTCTGACGGCAACACGTAGCCCAATGACCCATTTTCTTACAGACTGAACATACGCTGTGTCGTGCAGGACATTCATCTCGCGTTTTATGAGCCGATTTTCCACAATAACCGCATCTGTGGTTATGTTTTGAAGTGGCGTTATTCCTGGTTTTACTACGTTGCCAGGTTTTCTTGCCAATTCTGTCTATCTTCGTACGGCCTTTGTCATTGTTTGCAAGTGCAGCTTCATCATTCCTTGCTGATTCTTCACTCCTGGATATATCAACTGTTGTCAGTAGAGAAGGGGGAGGCGTGATTGCTAATAACTTTCGTCTTGTTTCTGGGTCACGAATTCCAGACATAATTCGCGTAGTAAGACGATCGTCTAAGCACTGCTGGCAAAGGTCTGCGTTGTTGGCAGTTTCCCGCAATTCCATGTAGAAGTGGTCGAACGGTTCGCCTTCTTCTTGTTTGCGTTCTTCGAGTGCCACCCTGTCCAGTGTAACATTTCGTTTGGCTCGGATGTGTTCTTGGATTCGGACTAAGATCGCTGTGACGGTTGTATCGTCATCATTGTCTATACCGATGGCTAATTGCAACGTAGCACGCATTTAAATAGAGAGGCTAGTGCGCAACATGGCTCTCTGTTGACGTCCTGGGAGACGGTCGAGCTGTTCTAACTCCACGAAATCTTCCCATGATCGCCTCCATGCTGCTAGTTCTCGTAGTGTTATGTCTGCTGCCATTGGCTCCGGCGGTCTAGTTTTGGCGTGTTGGCCTGTAGAAGTACGCTGGACGTTGGTCACAGTGTCTGTGTGTTGAGTCTCTGGACCACTAGACTCATCATTGGGGCCGTTGCTGTGTGCGCGCGATAGTGATTTATGGGCGCATCTGTCGAGGGTCTCGCAGAATAGACGCATCGATAGTTCATGTCTTTCATCGCTTGCGCGCTCCCGTTCCTGTTCTCGCTGTTCACGTTTGTTGTCCCGTTCTTCTTGTTTAGACAGGAATGTCGCAAGCCAGTCTGGTGCGATTGTGTCACCGCAGCGCGGACTTTGGTGAACGTCAACGCTTGAGTTTTTGAAAGCTCCGCGGCGCGGGATTTTCTGTTCATTTTGTCGCTACCGGTTACAGACAAATCGACTTTTTAACGTCTTATTTTGAGTTCGTGGCCTTTTGCCGACTGCGCCATGTTAAAGCTTATACTCAGTGAGATATAGCAACAGAACCAAACATTGTTTATTACATACCAGAAACGGTTAATTGTTACACAATAGCGTGAGCCATCAAATCACTGTTAATCGATGTTGATCTTCCTCGTGGTCTCTCGTCAGTGACGGGAGGTCTCATTATTTGAGGAGAGACTACACCACACATAACGTGAATGTAAAAGTACACTTGCATTCATTAAGTGATCACAATTTAACCACAAATTAATATGTGTATGCAAGCGTTTTTTTTATACATATGCAATGCGTATTGTATATTTTAAAAAGAAAACGTTTGCATAAAAATTAGAAATGCTGACAAATTGATAGATATTATATAATAAACATTATCGCAAAAAATAGTAAATAGTGCATGTTATATTAGTAATTATATTTTGGCAGTCGTTTTAGTGACACCATTTGGAGTAGTCGCTCAAACTGCAGGGGCCTAACCAATTTGACGCCATCGCGGAAACCGTGTAAAACCGGTTAATTTATTGTCCTGCATTTTCGAATTTCTGCTTGTTAACTTTTACCTATAACTATCTATTACGTAGCAAATGAAAATAGGTATTCCAGTCCATTCGGAATATCTCCATCGCAATTATCTTCTACCTTAAATAATTGTTTTGTTGTCACACATTTCATAAGTAATCTATTTGAAGGCCGTATGTGACAGCCCATCACTGCTGTGGTCAAATATAACATGTATGTTATTGTTTTGTAGTTGCGGGTCTACAGCCGAGCTCTATCAGATACCGACGTTATTAAGTTGTATAACAACTAAAGAATTCATCCAAACCGGCAGATTTGGTCGACTAACCTCCTACTACGCGTGTCTCATATAATTTGCGTCTGCGTACTCGACCTTCATAGCTATCTCTCCGTTCTGGTACCAATAAAACCAGTACGATTAATGTAGTAGTATACCACTACGAACGGTTAGGTCAGTCGTACCTTTGTTGTCTTAATTGTATCACTTGTGTGGAAATTAATAAACAATTCTGCCGGATTCGATTAGTTGTTTGGTGATGTCATGCAAATATATATCCGATTGCGTACTATACACCTACTGACAGATGTTTCGTAA
>CAXEFP010000775.1:0-112500 GCA_963995525.1 Escarpia spicata
CATGGATCGTTGTACATTTAACACGAATGACGAGACTATTGATATAGGCATGCCAACTCTGCTTCGTCCACAGGCAATGTCATGGTGCATTAGATCAGAGACAAAGCATTGATTCACCTACCGGTGAACATTATAGGCATTACGTGCGAGCCCAACAATGGTTCTTTCCTAATCACATGCCAAGAGGATTTAATTGGATTTTAGCTTGAATTTTAGTATGACTACTTCTGTCGAGTTTCACCTGACAGTTGTTGTAAACGTATATCTGGTAAGCGTAAAACGACCAATAGGAAAACAGTGGTTGAAATATAGGTCACACGACGGGTTTCAGTACAACACTGACTTAACTGGTGGATGATTGACTTGCATGGTTCCAGCGCACATTATATGTATGTAACAAACAATATTCGCTTGACGCTCGATATGGTGCTTCATTTAACAGGTGATTTCAACAGTGGAACACACTATAGGATATGAAAACAAATGCCGGAAAAGAGAGCGTGAAGGGGTAGCCATTGCAAGATGGCTTCAAACGGGAAAGAAGGTAGGGACTTAATTTGTTTAGAACGTCAAGTAGTTGTAGTCTGTTCTACATATTGCCTTTGGGTACAACAAGAAAATTGGTTATTGTTGATAGTCTATTCACGCTGGCAGGCACGCGCGCGAAAGAAATGAACGTGGTTATTGTGTTTAAACTTAACTTTTTTATCGTACCATTTTGTAGACACATATAGACATACACGTACATACGCTCTGGCGTAATGTGTTCATAGAACATCTTGCCAGTCATAATGCAAATACACACACGCTTGTGCTTGACTGATTATAGTTATATTATTTGGCAGTGATCAAATTATTAGAAACAAATGTATCGTCACTTAAGGCACACAAAGTTAATGCACTAATTAAACATTGTTTAATGCTATGCACCACGGCGGAGTAAACACAAGTTCGAACACCATCTCTCTTCGTTATTAATTCACCATTAATACCGCACTGTGTGTTATGCTTGAACAACAGTTGTTGGTATAATACATAGACAATAAATATGATTTGATTTCTGGAAGTTTCCCCACTGTGTGCGGCCATATTGGATTCACCCCCTATCGTCGTCAACCAATACTATCCATGAAATTGCATACATCAGAATACTTACAATAGATTAGTAATATTATTTATGCCGCGTATACATACGTTTACTGCATCATATCATATAATATAACATATGACCGAAGTTTTAATACCATTCTAACGAATAAATAACTTTAATTAAGTGTAGATATGCAAGTTTAATTAATGTTGAAGTTCACACACCACAATTCCGGCTGCCTGTGTTTGGCTGGTTATATAAGGCAGGTAAAATGTCTATGTTAATTGCAGCTTGACGCGCTCAATATATAGGGTTATATCACGTGGCATGGATGACCACACCGGTTATGGGAACGCCGGGATGGGTTAGGGCCCGATTTAACCCTCCCTTGCAGAGTGCTACCACAGGGAGTGGGTCAACTGTGAGAGATCAGGATTGTGACACTACTCTCCAGAGTAGGGTTGTAAGGAGCTCCCAATGAGATGTCCCGAGCCGATCATTGGTGCAGTTAGCTCTGTATCATAGGCAGTAACGGCTCCAGTGTCTCCCACTTCCGGATTCTCTCTTTTTGTTTTTCAAAAATTAACTTCATTGTTGCTGGGCCATTTTCAAGACCTGAAAAGTAAAGTGCATATCATCTTACAGGTTCTTCCAGGTCCTCTTCTGGCTTGACTAGGGGTTACTGCATCTGCCTCTTACGTGCCGACTCTAGCTTTTGACATATGCTCGGACTGTGTGCATGCGTCCGAGTCTGGAACAGTCTAAGATAGGAGTGGGGCAGTGTATTCAGTTTCCGTAGGGTGGTTTTGGTATAACTTATATATTTTGTGTCAAACGACTGCATCGGTGAAACCTCAACCACATACTGTGGGAGACGTCTGTGCCTTTATATATAAATGAGTTATTTATAATATTTAATCGGCATCTTTCTTTAAATATTTAAGTGGTACATTTTCGTATGTGCTTCGTTGGCTCCCAAAGCAACAACATTGGATAAGACTGCTAGATCATATTTCCCTCTTAGTATATCATGCATTTCAACCATATCTCCTGTGTGGCGAACGTATGATAGAGTTGGTAATTTCAGTCTCTGTAAACGTTCTTTCTATTCAAGGTCTTTGAAACCAGGAATTAATTTGGTTGCTCTGCGCCGACCATTTTCAAGAGCTGTAATATATTTCATTAAGAATGGACTTAAAGAAAACCACTTTTTATCCATGTGAACGAAAGTACGTTGGATTATCCCCATCATCTAATTGGCTTTATTCTTTTTGTTCTGACATATATGCTTCAAAAGCAAGCGATGGATCGAAAGTGACTTGAATAACTTTCACATTGTCCGTAATTGTAAGTGTTGTCTGGTTGTATCCCAATGAATAGGCTTTATTCCTTCTGAATAATGATCCAATTATCATATGGATACATTTATGTGGATAACATTTTCAAAAGTGATGTATCTGTTCAGCGTTCGACAGAGATAAGATCTTATTGTAGTTTTGTGCGGTACTCTTCGGTATAAATAGCACTAAAAAGCATCAGATTATCCGCAAACAATAAAATATGACAGACCTTTATAACATCAGGTAAATCATTTTTGAATATTACAAAAAGAAGAAGGCCACTCACTGATCCTTGTGGTATTAGACTGATTACCTCCTGCCAATTTGAAAATGTGATATTTACTCTTACTCGTAAGTGCCTGCACAGAAGAAATAATTGTATGGTTTACAAATGATGATGTACTGACAAAAGAAGAACTAACTGGACTAAAAGGTAAAATAAAAAACCCACTCAACTCCATCACATTTTAAAAGACGACTTACCACGCAGGAATACAACTTGGAATTGCATTATATGGAAACTGTTAACATGAGTGAAGGCAAAGGCAGAGGGATGTTCTTGTTTATTCACAATTTTTTGGCATTTTAAGTACACCAGTTTGATGTTGAGTTGAATGAAGCACTGTTTTGCATTTTGGTACTGAAACGGAAGGATACCCTTCTCCTGGGCGCTTTTTATTGAAGCCCTAATAGCACCACTGAGAACAATGAAAACCTTAAGAAATTGCTGGATAAAATAAGTGAGAAATGTTTTTCACATGTTCTGCTATACTTGGAGATCTCAACTACCCGTAGATTGATTAGTAAATAATCTCAACTACAGCAGCAAGTACTGAAGATAAATAATTTAAATTAATTATAAAAAATCGACTGTTATTTGGTGCAACATATTACAGAGCCCACTAGAGGTAAAGGTAAAACCAAACCATAGCTCCTTGACCTTGTAATGACTAGTGAATACACCGAGATCTCAACAGTCGAGACTCGGTCATCAATGAATAGTAATATGTGGACATGAAATATACATTTGAAAGTGGATACATCTATAACACTATTATATTCGTAGCATAGCTGTATCGATTTGTTATTTACACATAAAATGCAAGTTTTGTCAAACTAACAAAATAACAACACATGTTAATGTTTGTGAATATTTAATAAATATAATGATACATGTAGTAAAGCAATTGATAGTGTTCTGCAAATACACTCGGCACACTGCAAACGCACTTTTGGTGACGTGTCTATCGTCACACTAAATTTCCTCACAAGGATTCATGTGGATTCGTCGTGTTGTCCAAGGGGATTACTTGGGATATATCCACTTGGGAACCTAACACTTAAAAAGTGGGTTTATAGGTTTGTTCAGAAAGATTCGTAACAAGTATATATTGTATTATTTTTCTGTCAAATTATACAAACATACGATATTATTTCTTTTGTGAAACATTAACACTCGTTTATGCAATTGCAGATACTTGTATGTACCATATGACTTTTGCAACAATGTAAACAGCATATTTGTGACTGAATGCTATTAGAGTATTGTGTTGTAAATGCAGACACACTATGTCATTTGTTTGTTTAAAAACTGTTGGACTGTGTTGTTTGTGATAAGTGTTTCAGTGTTGTGTGTGGCAGGTTCGATCCCTGCTGTTGTTCAGTCATACATTACTGGTTGTGCACACACACATTTATTCATTCAGTAATTTCAGCCGTTTACAATAACTCCACCTAAATTACGTTAATTCCACTTAAACAACTATTGGAAATAGCACAGCAAATTATGGATTAAAAACAAATTAACCAGGTATATTGCAAGGTATAATATGTACTGATGTTATGGTTTTTAGATTATCAGGGTTTCACTGTCATATGAACACTTGTCATAACAAGTTAACATTTTTGTAAAAAATGTATTCACACATCTGTAATCATGTACACATATGCTGTATAATATTATGCATTAGCAATTGGTATGACAACAATATTTTCAGACAAACATGTGTATTAAAACAGGCAATTCTCTTTTATTTAATCCATGAACAGAGGTAATGAGTGACTTGTCTTTTTGTTTTCACTTCTTTAGATTTAAGTACAAATCAACTTGCATTTTGCTTAATTAACATAATGCCAGTTCTTGATGTGTTTACCATAAAGGTGTATTATATTCAAGAATACGTGGCCAGTGACATCTGTGGGGTTATTGCCACCTTGAGTTTTATTTTAAATACAAGTTTTAAGAGATAGTGTTACTGAATGTCAAATGTTTCAAACAATTTCAAGTTAGGGAATAACAAAATAATGCTCTTCTTGAGGAAACATTGTTTCTTAATATAAAAATAAATAATACACAAGTTACTATTGATAGTATACATACTTGAATCGAGTGACCCAGCTAGATGTAGATCTACACACCATAAACTGTGTTCATCTTGGAACTAATTAGCATCTAGTATTCACCAGGTCAGATATCCACAGCTAGACGAGCATGTTAATAAATCTTTAAATAATTTACTACGAAAACCTAACGTTTCTTTAATGTTTTTTCTACATGTTCATTATAACGTACTGGCATTTAAAATATAAGGCAACAATGCTGTATTTTGAACATATATATCGTTAAACCACACATGGTTCATCCAACTCTACAAAACTACAAAAGCAGGCACGGGACATGTGAAATGTTGCACATTCTAATAAAATACATCACAAGATTTCTTTCCCCTACAACTCTGTTTATGTGTGGAAAAATATTCAATTAGTATTTTTCTCAAATTTGGCATTTGCGCTCAATAAACACTTTGCATCAGACCATCACTTCTGTTGGCATGATATAGTGATATGATTGCACATAATTACCTTATCTCGCCATCATATTAACATTTCTTTATGAATTTGCCCTTTACCATTCAGGGACAACATTTTACTGCTAGAAAATGTGTACACATTAAGCAAAATTACAAAGAATTCACATTTACAGGCTAATGGTACAACTCACTCTGACATTAGTTAACCTCCTGTTTCGCATAGACCTGATCTAGACATTTTGTATCATTGTAGCTACACACAAGTTTATAGTGTTTAGATTCTGTTGGCAACATTGAAAATACATTGAACGTTTCTCTTGGGTTGACTTGGCTCTGATGCCTAAGTCAATATCTACTCTTCAGCTTGTCTTATTACAGCATCAGGCCAAGCAGAACCAACCAACCAATCCTCTAACATATCCCTTCCAGCGGTGCATAGGAATCCACTTTCATGACATTTTGTTTGCCACTTGTCACGATTTCCAATACTTGATAATTTCATCAGTCATATAATACATCTTTTTATCAGACATGTTTCAGCAAGGTGACAACAAAACTGTGCTTTTGTTTGAAATATCAACCAGTTCTTATTCTGTTAATAAGTTTCAAATCAAGTATCAACCAGCCGAGATATATAATTTTAATCGGTTACATTTATGTTAATAAAACTAATAAAGCTGACAAAATAACACACTTTGTTTAACAAATAAACTGTCTGTAACACTGGCCCCCAAACTTAAAGGAACAAGAACACTGTAGCAACTGGATGGCCGCAGTAATGAGGGGTGTCAGGGCGCCACGACATACCCCGACAGCGTCAGTGGTGAGGTCCAGGGGTCCCTTGCCCTGGATATACAGGTTGCTGACACAACCCTCTAGCATCTTCTCGTGCTGACCAAATGTCATGCCATCCAGGTTAAGCACGCCTCCTGAAGCATAACCAAATCAAATCAAATTTATTGTAACTCATTACAATACATACAATACAAATCAAATTTAGACAAATCCTATATAATAACATAATGAGCACAACAAGTGAATAACATTATACTATGTTATATTCGTTACATAACAACCAATGTCAACCCTTTGGCAATACTGGCCGAACACGCTGCAATTAACCTATCCAGCACGTGGTATATTGCCTAGCAAAACCTCCCGTCAAATCATCAGAAACCAGAGAAAGTGTGTGTGTGATAATTTAGATACATTTGCTGCAGTCTCTGATGATGATGTGCACAAGTTGGTTATGAAATCTAAGACAACCAGCTATGTTCTGGACCCCATGCCAACCAAACTGGTCAAATAGTATATTGATGCATTGGTGCCATTCCTTACACATATCATCAATTGCTCCATTGCTGCTGGGGAATTCCCACATGAATGGAAGACTGCACTTGTAGAGCCACTGCTTAAAAAAGCAGGACTGGATCCTATTCCAACAAACTATCGCCCTGACAGACAGTCAGACATGTGGTCAGATCATTGAAAAGTATTTAAATGCAAATGCAAATACTTTAGACATTTCAAATGCAAATACATTTTGTTTATGTCAAATGCCAAATTTAATTTTCTCCTGTGACAGGTTAATTCTGTTTTCCATTTCCTGTGCCCATTGATGCACCGTCTTCCAATAAAATTAGAATAAGCCACCCACTGTTAATTAAATGCTTGCTAACCTGACCCTGTCACAGGCCAACTGATACACTGATCATCCATCTGATAATGACCCAAGTAGTTAATGATCAAAGCATGCAAATGCTGCAGTTGGTCAGCCTATAAAAGAGCCATAGGAAGGCCATTTGTCTCTCAGTGAATGTCATGCCTCGGTGATCACATAAGTAACATGAGTGACCTGTATCAACTACCTAGACCACGCAACAATTTAATTAAGTACAGCTGTGATAACAGTTTTCATTGACATAATTAAATGCTATAAGTATTTGAAAAGTATTTGATTTTTCAAATACTTTTAAAATGTATTTAAATGCAACTAGTTTTGGCTCCAAATTTTCAAATGCAAATGTGAACACTGGATCAGTTGCATTTAAATGCATTTAAATGCAAATGCATTTGCATTTGACCCCATGTCTGCGCCCTGTGTCGAATCACCAGTATATCTCTAATTTATCAGAACGGGCTGTTGTAGACCAACTTTGCTTTCATTCAGAATGTGGATTTCCTTGTCACCTTGTCAGTCGGCGTATAGAGCTGGACATTCTACTTAAACTGCACTTGTTAAGGACCAGTCTGACATTCTTTTAAACATGGACCAACAGAACACAACTGGTTTTAATTTACTTGTTGTTGACTTTTCATACTGGGGACCATAAGATTTTGTTGATTATTGTGAATTCTTCTTTTGGTGTATCAGGCACAGCTCTAAATTGGTTTTCGTCTTATCTTCAAATTAAATCAATTATTATTGATGGTACTGTGTCTGACCAGTTTAAACTTGATCAGGGAGTACCGCAAGAATCATGCCTCGGTCCTGTGGAATTCACACAGTATCTTAGCCCTATTTTTCATATCATTGATCAGCAAGGTAAGCTGGGGCATGTGTATGCTGATGACCATCAGGCGTACTGTAGTTTTAATGCCAATTCTATGGACAGTAATCACGAGTCTATGGAACGGTGCATTAGAGACATCAATAGCTAGATGCAAAGCATGAAACTTAAAACAAACAACTCCTAGACTGAAAACATCTTAATTGGTTCTCCGTAACAACTGGAGAGAAAAACAGTTGTTGCGGAAAACGCCTAAAAGTGGTCTCATTTATGATTCTATCATTTTTGGTTCTCGAGTTATTGCACAACATTACTCCGAACAGTGGCCATTTTGGAGTCAAGTCAAGAGTCATTGTCACACACGTTTGCCACAAAACACTTGGAGCAGTCAGCCGCACATTCTACAACAAGCAAATAAACATCAGTTGAGTAGTCACAACAAGGAACAGTAGATGACAGTCTCTCAAGACAGACATCAGCCATAGAGACAGAGAGAGGGGGAGAGAGTGACACAGAGAAAGGAGACAAAGAGAGAGGGAGAGCGAGGCAGAGAGAGAGGAAGAGCGATGGAGAAAGAGAGAGAGAGGGAGAGCGATGGAGAGAGAGGGAGAGCGAGGGAGAGAGAGGAAGAGGGAGGCATAGGGAGGAAGAGAGACAGAGGTGGAGAGAGACCGAGTGGGAGCGAGAAAGGAGAGGAGAGAGAGGAAAGAGAGAGAGAGAGAGGGATGGAGAATGATGGAGAGGAAGAGAGACAGACATACATAACATTCGGCATTTGATTGGCAGCCAGTGTAGTTCTTTTAGACTTGATGATTCTGGCTGCCATGTTTTGGATTCGCTGGTGTTTGTGAATGTGGTTTCGTGGTAGTCCAGCCAGTAACGCGTTCCTGTAGTCCAATCTAGATATGACGAAAGCGAGCACAAGTGGTTTAGTCGCATATGTTGTGAGGTATTGCCTCATACGACTGATGTTGTGGAAGTGCATATACGCTGTTCGGCAAATGGTACTTATGTGGTTAGTCATGTTGAGGGATTGAACAAAATAGAGCGCCCAGGTTGCTCGCACTTGAAGACGAAGTCAAAGTCGAGTCAAAAATACGAATCTCCGTTAGTAGTGACAATTTCTGTTTAGTACCAAACACCATGACATCTGTCTTCTGATAATTTAATTTCAGTAAATTGGTCCGAGACCATTCGCCAATTTCTTCTAGGCAACAGCACAAACGATCCATTGAGTTCAAGTTGGCCATCTCCACCAGGACAAAACGAAACATAAAGTTGCGTGTCGTCGGCATATATGTGATAATCCAAGCCGGATTTCTCGACGACGTCGCCAAGTGGTGTGATATATGCAGTGATCAGCAATGGCCCGAGTACGGTGCCTTGCGGTATACCAAACGGCACAGCAGTTGGGGAGGATTTGACACTTCCAATACGAACGACTTGATGCCGACCGGACAAGTAAGATCTGAACCACCCAAGCGCAGCGCCAGTGGCACGGAATATGTGAGTGAGTCTGCTCAATAGAATTCCTTGGACAATGGTGTCGAAAGCAACGGTCAAGTCAAGCATAACCAACACAACAACACAGCCACGGTCTACTGCAGACAGACTGTCATTGTGAACTTTAAGCAGAGCCGTTTCAGTTGAGTGATCTTGTCGATATGCCGATTGAAACTGGTCGTGCAAGTTGTTCTCTTGCATATGGACGTTCAGCTGTTTTGCTACAACGCGCTCGATTACTTTAGAAAGAAATGTCAGTTTCGATACAGGTCGATAATTCTGCATTGATTCTGGATTTAGTCCAGCCTTCTTGATGGCGAGGTGCAGCCAGTTTTGTATTTATCTAGAACAACGGACGCGTGCGAATAAACTAAGCTGACCTGCATTATGATCGTATTGATCAACCAGTTCTTCTACGTTCAGCAAGTCAAGATCATCCGAACGGAACAGTGGAATGTCTTGTCGAAAAGAAACTACATTATTGTTGCGTAACTTGCAATATTTGATTTTCATCAAAAGGGTGCGATGTTGAACAATGTCTATGTTGAAACTCACCACAAAGTGGTCAGAAAGGCTCATGTCCATAACGGTAACATTTCGAACAAGGTGTACGTCCTTGCTGCGGGTCATGAGTACATCCAAAGTGTGTCCTTTCCTGTGGGTTGGCCCGCGAACATGCAACACCATCCCTGCGTCAACATTTGCAGCGTTGTCAATATGAAAGTTCAAATCTTCCATGATAATCAGAGGTCCAGGTTTTATGGCATACTGGTCGATGAAACGGTCCCATTCTTCAAAAAACACAGTTGTTGACAAGCCATTTTTCACTGATGGCGGGGGTCGGTAAATAACAACGATTCTCGTGGATGACGTAGGTGTTCAAAGGATCGAAACGCATCGGCATCGGTAACGGTATTTGTGTAAGACGATTTCGGCGTGTGCTTGCTGGAATATCCATATGGTACAATGTATGTAATCACATTGGCGTCGCTCGAAGGCTTCAACCACGTTTCGCATATCGTCATCATATCGAGATGGTTTTCAAGTATATGATCCGCGATGGCGAGTGTTTTGTTCCGACACGATTG
The DNA here is from genome assembly GCA_963995525.1 of Escarpia spicata. Lineage (NCBI taxonomy): Eukaryota > Metazoa > Annelida > Polychaeta > Sabellida > Siboglinidae > Escarpia > Escarpia spicata. The sequence goes on from CAXEFP010000775.1 coordinate 10,342, forward strand.
TGCGTTAACGTAGCATACTCGTACGCCTTGATCGCGCTGTACCTGTTGATATAATGGTAAAGTTATGAAAGTTGGTACATTTCGGCTTGGTTGTGGCAACGTCGGTACTCTTGCGTAGTGAATTATTGTCCCGATCTGTTTTGCGACTTTACGACCGCCACGGTGTTTACGTTTCGTAGTCGAACGCTTGGAGATGCCCAGTTGGTGAAAGAGAAGATTCACACAGCAGGTCACCGGAGATCTGATATACCTGGTCGCATGGGCGGCAGTTGACAACAAATGTGTCCTAGAATAACGCACCACTGATGTTGACACACACGCATGCTGAAGTGCGTCTTGCGACACTGAGTTTCATCGGCGATTGCACAAAAGTTGTCCGTGGTCCGGTGTTATCCAAGAATAGACCAAAGCGTTCTGCTTGATAAGTTTGTAACCGGTTCTCAAGGCAAGCGTAGACGAATGTCGATTAAAAACAATAACAGTCCGGCACCAGTAATAATTTTCAAGTAAAATGTAAACGTCCGAAGTAATGTATGTACCTCTATACACGCACCTGAGAAATATGAATAACGTTCCTTGAATTGAAATACGTCAAACTTGTAACAATAAGACAGCTGTCGTGGGAGCTACTGCCAAGCACAACACCTCAGCTCCATGTCATGCCATGAATATGTAAAAATAAAATTGACACACACCTCAGAAGGGCGGGATACTTGTAAATAAAAAAGGGTTGAACTCTCGATAAGCCAAAAGGCTTCCTTGTCCACCTGCCATCTAGAGTTAATTATCTGCGTGGCAATCTTGTTAAATAAGCAGAAATTATGCTGACGCGGCGGTGAACAATTTCAATAGCAACCCCCATCTTCTGATGTCACAGTTGAGCCAGGCAAGCAAGCGGAGAAACTGAAGAAAAGTTGAAGTGAAGATACAGCGACATGGCGTAGCGGCAAAAAAAATCAACAGACCTCCCCCGCCCGTCTTCCCATTCCAGCAGTTGAGACGAGTTATAGGAGGCAGCGCAAGAGACAGCGAGAAGACATCGAATCAAACAGACATGCAAATAATATAGTAATTGTTGTAGATGTAGGCTCTCCATGAACACTCTTTCCGAACCGACTGAGTGCTCTGCTCAGTTGGTACAAGGACAACGGGCTCGTCGCTAAAGAACCGACTGAGTGCTCTGCTCAGTTGGTACAAGGACAACGGGATCGTCGCTAAAGAACCGACTGAGTGCTCTGCTCAGTTGATACAAGGACAACTGCTCGTCGCTAAAGAACCGACTGAGTGCTCTGCTCAGTTGGTACAAGGACAACGGGCTCGTCGCTAAAGAACCGACTGAGTGCTCTGCTCAGTTGGTACAAGTACAACGGGCTCGTCGCTAAAGAAAAACGGGTAGGACACCAAGCGAGCAGTTTACTTCATCTGTAGCTATGCGGAGGACAACGCATTGGTGCTTCCCAGGCGTATCCCCGGCTACAAGCGCGACGATGTAAAGTTGCTACCGTCGTCAGAGACCAAGACAAAGGTTTACGAGTGCTACAAGTCTGTCTGCGAACAGAAAGGTATTTGAAACATTGTTTGGTCTATGTGTAATGATAATTTATGGAGTTTGTCTTGTCTTTCAGACTGGCTAGCTCATCTGTGGCATCAGACAGGTTAAAGGTCATACTAATGTGTCTACTTATTAATGATAAAGTGAATCTATTTACAAGTAGCCATGCTTTTTTAATAATGGTAACTATAAAATAATTTTTCCACAGTATAAAAAACTCGGTCTTGTGCTTAGATTAATGGGAATCGTGTGTACATTATTGCTAACTGTGGCTATGTTTGCAGATCATGCAGTGATGAGCATGTCGGCCTTCCGGTCTACCTGGTTAAAGTTGGTTCCGCACATCCTGACTGCACGGCCTATGACGGATCTGTGTTGGACCTGCCAGTCCAACAATCACATGATATACCGAGGAGTGAACGTTGTAGAGGAGGAGAAGAGCCAACGGTTGAAGAAGCAGGAGGTTTGAGCAGTGAACATACTAACAGGGTTAACAAATGAAAAACAAATTATTACATCATGGCAGTATCTGTACAGTTTTATTTTGTTCATGCTTTATGTTTAAGTACTACGTTTGAGGATATAATTTTATAAATTAAAACAATTATATTACTTCTTTCATATGAAGTTATAATTACTGCTTTCAGATTATGACTTAATTTTCAACAACAAAATTCTTGTCATTCAACATGAAGAGCACCAGACAATTAGAACATTTACTGGAGTACACTGACTGGATTACATGAGATAGGTATAATGTTATGCAAACACGTGCAATTGTTTAGTTGGTGACATTGTTTTTACAGGACCACCTGCAACTTGCTCACTTAGCCCGGTCGCAGTACAAACAGATGCTGGCACGTGCCAAGGAGACGTGTGACCAGCTGCAAGTGACCGGTTTACACAGGAATGCTCCCTGCAGAAGACAGGTCTCGATGCACTACAGTTTCGATTATGCACAGCAAGTTCACCTGCCGAGTGACCCTCTCCAGCCAGGCCCATTATACTTCCTAGTTCCTAGGAAGTGTGGGATATTTGGGGTCTGCTGCGAGGGGCTCCCGAGACAGGTGAATTTCCTCACTGATGAGGCCCATCTCATCTCGAAGGGGTCAAATGCTGTGTTGTCCTGCTTCTCAAGTGGGCATTCAAACGCCATGCGATATCGTCTCTGTCAGAGTTCGAGACCGTCGTGAATGGGAGCGCCTGTGTAAACTCGGCACAGCTCGTTGGCCTAGAAGACGGTACATCTTTCGTCCCTGTGGGAGACTGGCATGGCCACTTGAGCCCCTTCTTCAGGCCATTGATGGGAATCGGGAAGTACCAGCACTTCAGGTATGACCAATTTGTGTGATTGCTATAACTGTACCATTTATTATGATGTATGTGAGAGCCAAGTCAGTTAATGTCAATATAATGTATGTGTACTGTTGTGAAAAAGAATTGACAGCCAGCATTGTTCACTCATTAACATCTCAATCAAGAGAAACATGGTTCAAATGAGCTTGCTGGCGTTATATAATTGACAATTTCAACCACTCCACATTGTCTTGGTTTACTCAACTGTGTAAATGAAGATATGGCTGTGAACAGTGGTGAATTTAAATGAGTGAGTAGTCTATAGTAATGACATTGTCATTGAATACAAGTCATGTTGGCATGAAGTCTGCCAGGAGGGAGTACACTGGATACTGTTCTGTATAAGAACTGTTTTTAACTTTCAGAAACATATAAATAATACAATAATTATTAAGCACTCCACTTATTCTGTTTGCGATATTAGGTTCGATGCTGCTCGCCCAAGAGTTGTGTTCGTTAAGGTCACCCCCGAGGATGAAGAGGAAGACATCGACCTGTTCGGAGAGCTGATGCTGGCACTCTCCCTGCCTCAGCTCCTGCTGCCATCCCTCCACCTGGACTCTCCCTGCCTCAGCTCCTGCTGCCATCCCTCCACCTGGACTCTCCCTGCCTCAGCTCCTGCTGCCATCCCTCCACCTGGACTCTCCCTGCCTCAGCTCCTGCTGCCATCCCTCCACCTGGACTCGACTTTACTCGCCAGGCATATCTCTACCGGCATATCCGACAGTTTGTGAAGGAGGGCTTCGAGGATATCCTATGTCCCTGCCCTACTGAGGAGGTTTGTTCCTGTTGCCGGACCATGTGGGCAACATGAGACTGCCCCTGTTGCCAGACCGTCCAGAGAACAGCAGCCACAGCGTGAAGTAACTACTGCTGCACTAGGGCGGGGTAGGAGACGAGGCAGGGGATGTGGATGAGGCCGTTGAGTCCATCAGCCATCCTCATCACCTACACACGTGCCGACACCACGCAAGCTAGGAGGTGGCCGCTCTGGAAGGGACGCTTGACCTGGATATTGTTATGATCTGTTGTTTTTATGTAATTACGTTGTTGTTTTGTATTAAAGTTGTTAAAATACGATAGGTTGTTCGAGTGTTTGCTGTGAAGAAAAAACAACTTTCAGCGTATAGACATGTTTTCGTACATTTGAATAAGTTTTTTTTTTTATAAATTATAATTATAACATTCTTACTGACCTACCTGTCAAAACTTCAGCCAGATATGTCCATGCTGACTAAGGTGTAACGGTGGTGCCGATTTTTTGCTTTTCTTAAAAATGGCAGTAATTACATAAGCAATTAATGTTATTGCTAATTATTTCTAACAAAGATTTGTTTTCGTAATAATTGAATGTCACGAGAGTGCCATTATCTTCAAGTGTTCAAAATTTCAGCCAGATATGTCCATGCTAACTAAGGTATAATAGTGCTGCAGGTTTTCGCTTTTCATAATAAGGGTGGTAATTACATAGGAAATTAATTGTATTGTTAATTATTTCTAAACAAAAGATTTTGTTTTCATATTAATATGATATCACGAGAATGCCATCATCTTCGAGCTATCCAAATTTCAGCCAGATGTGTCAATGCTAACCAAGGTATAATAGTTGTGCAAGTTTTTCGCTTTTCTTAACAAAGGTGGTAGTTACATAATAAATTAATTGATCTGGTAATTTTGTTTAAGAAAGGAGTTATATTCATGTTAACATAATGTCTTGAGAATTACATTATCTTCGAGTATTCCAAATTTTAGCAAGTTCTGTCCATGGTAACTAAGGTACATTTCATGAAACAACGAATTTTTGCATCAACTTTGACGGCCGTTTTCTGGGTTTTAAGGTTTCTATCCCACATGTGTTTGTTAAGCCATAACTTCAGTTAGATTTATGATATGATACACCATGTGAAAGCAGAGATTCTGCTCTTTCCAACACTACTAATAACTAAATATTAAAAATTTCCAACATCCGACTCATTTCATTAAGATGGGTCACAAATGTTTAAACAAAGTAAGTTTATTTCTTGTAGTCTAATGGAATCTTGGAGCCATGAACCGTATTATATTTATGAACTGGGAAGTAATGTATTGTGTGTTGCTGCGATTGTATGAACTTGGAAGTAATGTATTGTGTGTTGCTGTGGTTGTAGCTGTGAACTGGGAAGTAATGTATTGTGTGTTGCTGTGGTTGTAGCTATGAACTGGGAGTTAATGTATTGTGTTGCTGTGGTTGTAGCTGTGAACTGGGAAGTAATGTATTGTGTGTTGCTGTGGGTGTAGCTATGAACTGGGAAGTAATGTATTGTGTGTTGCTGTGGTTGTAGCTATGAACTGGGAAGTAATGTATTGTGTTGCTGTGGTTGTAGCTATGAACTGGGAAGTAATGTATTGTGTTGCTGTGGTTGTAGCTATGAACTGGGAAGTAATGTATTGTGTTGCTGTGGTTGTAGCTATGAACTGGGAAGTAATGTATTGTGTTGCTGTGGTTGTAGCTATGAACTGGGAAGTAATGTATTGTGTTGCTGTGGTTGTAGCTATGAACTGGGCAGTAATGTATTGTGTTGCTGTGGTTGTAGCTGTGAACTGGGAAGTAATGTATTGTGTGTTGCTGTGGTTGTAGCTGTGAACTGGGAAGTAATGTATTGTGTGTTGCTGTGGTTGTAGCTATGAACTGGGAAGTGGCCCAGCCAACATCAGCTTGGTGGACAGAATAGATGACGGACGCCCACGCACCATCACCGTTAGAAGGTAACATCACATGATGCCATTATGTGGTTGTGTGGTCAACATGTACTTCCCGGACTTTTTGTTAATAAACTAACCATGACCACCATATTGATAACATATAATCAGGCACTTCATGTGTGTCATCAGATGTACATTTTCAGAAATTGTCAACTTGAAATGATGGACATTGTGAGGTAAGCATGTTCGGACCTTGATAAAACATGCTTCTTGAAACCGTCTCTTGCGTATGTGTAGGTAGCGCCATGTGGCACACAAAATACCAAACTAAGCACTTTGGTTTCTTACCTAACCGTGAAAATGATCAACATACAAATGACCAAGTTATCCCTTTTGTTAGTTTGTGTAATAATTGATGTATCCATTACGTCGCGGTTTTGCTTATATCACAGTTGAATTGTGCACGTGACCTCCGTCAAGCTTTGCTTTGCCAACAATGTTTTTAATGGTTATATATACATGAATTATATTACTATTTCTGATTTACATTTAATAAATCAAATATTCCCACATACATTTGTCAATTTACAAACTTTGCCTTATGTTTTTGCCATAAAGAAACACTTTTGTGACCAGAATTTCAACAAAATATTCGATGGAATGTCCGAACCCACCACGTTTTCTGATGACTCGACGAAGGTTTTGTTAGGCAACAGGTCACATGATGGATAGGTTAATAGTAGGTTGTTATGCTTCAGGGGGTGTGCCTAACCTGGACGGCATGACATTTAGCCAGCACGAGAAGATGCTGGAGGGTTCCGTCAGCAACCTGTACATCCAAGGCAAAGGACCCCCTTGACCTCACCGCTGACGCTGTCGGGTATGTCATGGCACCCTGACACCCCTCATTGCTGCGGCCGTACAGTTGCTACAGTGTATCTTCGGGCTACGCAGAACCAACAAACTCAACTCCTACATTGTATGTATCTCTAAATTGTTCTTGTTTTTTTGTTTTGGGGCTAGTTTTGCAGATAGTTTTTTCTTATACAGTATGTATTATTTTGTGAGCTTTAGTTTTATTAACAGAAATGTAACCGAATAAAATTATATATCTCGGCTGGTTGATATTTGATTTGAACTTATTAACAGAACAAGGACAAGAACGTTTATTTGGCTGGTTGATATTTGTAGCTTTGTTGTCGTCTTCTGGAAAATGTCTATGATAAAAATTTATTTATCTATTATATGACTGATGAAATTATTAAGTATCGGAAATCGTGAGAAGTGGCAAACAAAATGTCATGAAGGTGGATGGCTATGCAGCAGGAAGGGAGATGTTGGAATATTGGTTGGTTGGTTCTGATGGGCCTGATGCTGTAATAGGAAATACTGAAGAGTAGATATTGACTTAAGCAGCGGAGCCAAGTCAACCAAAGAGAAACAACCGCTGTATTTTCAATGTTGCCAACAGAATCTAGACACTGTACACTTGTGTGTAGCTACAGTGATATGAAATGTGTAGATCAGGTCTATGTGAAACATGAGGTTAACCAATGTCTGAATGAATTGTACCTGTAGAATGTAGATATGAATTCTTGTAATTTTACTTGATTTGTACACTTTTTCTAGCAGTGAAATGTTATCCTTGAATGTTGAAGGGCAGATTCACAAAGCAATGTTAATATGATGGAGAGATACGGTAATTATGTGCAATCATACCACGTGATGGTCTGATACAAAGTATTTATTGAGTGCAAATGCCAAATACTTATTGAATATTTTTCCACACAGAAACAGAGTTTTAGGGGAAAGAAATATCGTGATGTATTTTATTAGAATGTGCAACATTTCACATGTCCCATGCCTGCTTTTGTAGTTTTGTAGAGTTGGATGAACCATATGTGGTTTAATGATATCTATGTTCAAAATACAGCATTGTTGCCTTATATTTTAGATGCCTGTATGTTATGCTCTTTGGTACCAAGATGAACACAGTTTATGGTGTGTAGATCTACATTTAGCTGGGTAATGTTACATGATTCATGTATGTATACTATCAATGGTAACTTGTGTATTATTTATTTTTATATAAAGAAACACAATGTTTCCTCAAGAAGAACATTATTTTGTTATTCCCTAACTTGAACATTTAATCAGACTATAAATTACACAGACACATAGATACATGTGTAGTACAGGAAGGAAGGTGGGTTAAACAACTGCTTATTAAAAACCCTATGTACACTACTGAAACTCAGTGGAGAGGAAAACGCCTAAGCAAAACCTTGTGTACCCATCTGTATCATGGAAAGCGTCAAAGAACTATATTTTAGTTAATCAGACTTCTGCTATAAATTATGCAGACATACATAGATACATGTGTAGTATGGGGAGGAAGGTGGGTTAAACAACTGCTTATTAAACCATGAATCTGCTTAGCAGTCGATCCACATAACAATTCAAAACAAGCCAAGATCTCACAAGCAGATCACATCCATCTGCAAACATTAACTCAGCTGTACGCATCACGTGGCGCACAGTTATTCATATACACATGCTAGTGCTCGCCTAATCCACCAGGGGATGCAGCTACCACGTTAAATTATGCCCGCTGTCACAATTCGCTGGATCCCTATATCCCTTACATTGTTACTCCACATAAAATATTGTTTGCGCCATTGCATGTCACAAACATACGTTTATGCAGAACAACGCAAGTCCAGTGTAAACTGAAATAGGCCAACTTAATGACATTTACTTTTATTAAGTATTATTTTTTAAGTTAAGTATTATTTATTAAGATTATGCATCCATCAATACAATAATCGAATCACATATCCACAGCAAACATACTGGCCCCAATCATATTGCTACAAAATATCTACAATTCACCGACCTATTAGTAGTCTCACTAATAGTTATAACAATATTCTTTAATTGTCTCCGGCAGATAGACCTTTATGGTAAACACATCAATAACTGGCATTATGTTAATTCAGCAAAGAGCAAGTCGATTCGTTGTTAAATGTAGAGAAATGAAAACAAAAAGACTAGTCTTTCATTATCTCGGATCATGGGATAAAGTAAATAAGAATTGCCTGTTTTAATATTGAAAATATTGTTGTAATACCAATTACCAATGCCTACCGGTAGTATTATTCAGCATGTGTGTACATGGTCATAGATGTGTCAATAAATTTGTTACAAAAATTTTATCTTGTTATGGTAAGTGTTCATATGATACAGTGAAACCCTGATAATCTAGAAAAAACACATCAAGACATAATATACCTTGCAATGTACATGATTAATTTCTTTCAAAATCCAAACAAATAGGTTTGTGATTAACGTCCATACTGTATGAAGCATGTCAGTTCAAACTGCACAACCAACAGAAGTATCTGGTAAAAACAGTTCTTATCCCAAGTTTTGCTAACAACTACATTTAAACCTTACAAAATTGACTATTGCATTACAGCAGTACACATCCGAGTACTGCACCCATCCTTGGCAAACACACCAGAAGATATATGTATCAGCAGTATAGCCTCTCATACTAGAGTACAGTTCTACTTGTCAAACATAGCATGTCGTCGGCTACTGACGTCTTTCTGTAGAAACCATGCAAGTTGGCTTCTTTCCTCCAGCCATCTTTTTACTGCATAGCACATAGGCAACATTTGCATCACCTGTTGGGGTGCTATCATATATACAAATGGGTGATGTTGGGGGTGACGTGACAGGTTGAAATACTCCCTTGTTGATGGGTTTTCTCTGTGAATTTAAAACTTTATTTATGCAAGCACCAACACAAGTCATGAATAGTGATGAAATAAGGCCAAATGAATGACGTTTATTAAAGAGATTAAGTTAAAGAGAGAGAAATGTGGGCTCTACATCCCAAGGCCAGGCCTGTGACTGAACCCATACTAGTCTCCTGTACCTCTGGATGACAGAGCCCACATTTCGGCATATACAACATTAGCAGTATTGTTATAGATATATAAAACAACATCATTACTACTGTAATCACAGTAGACCTTATGCACTATACTGTACTAACCAAGCACACCATTCATTCACACTAACTATAATCCAAACTACCTGCTGAAGAGTTACACTATATCAAGATTTAGCCTAAACCTATAAGTGGGGCCATTACGCCCAACTTACTAAAATCACCGGTGGAAGAGAAGCGAGCTGTCTCGGCATCAAAACCCCGTGAACACATTGTCCACCTGCACTAAGAAAATGGGGAAAGCGTTGAGATCTGCTATCAACCCCTCTTCCACCAACGATGTTGTGTCCCTAATGCTATCCAAAAAATTGGGAGGGAAGGGAGGGCCAAAATTTTTGATGTGACCACTCTGTCTGCTTTCACAAAACGAAGAGCTCATTGCAATCTGCCACCGAGTGCCATTACCGCGCGGTGATTAGTTCATTGTGCCAAAAGAGCACCAAAGACAAAAGGGGGGTAATTAGCATCAGGCCTTAGGGACATTAGGCCAATCATCACTTGTCCTGCGTTGTTGCCAGCATAAAAATACATATGCAGCACGGTGCCATGGCCGCATATTCTCATTTATGCAAGCACCAACACAAGTCATGAATAGTGATGAAATAAGGCCAAATGAATGACGTTTATTAAAGAGATTAAGATAAAGAGAGAGAAATGTGGGCTCCTTGATGTCTGGTGTTGCATCTACAAATAAACGTATCCAACTATTGATACAGAGCAAAGAATTCAGAACACAAACTATAATGTTACAAATTTCATGACAGAATCAAATTGATGCTTTGGTCTGATTTATATAAAGATTAAGTTCTTATACAGCCTGGTATCCAGCCCTTAGAAGCACTTAAAGTGTTTTACATGTCTGGCAAACCCCAACTTCTCCAGGAAGGATTCAGCCATGTTACAATTACTGTGCAAAATGTATTCCTTCACATTCATCAACCATTATTTTCTTCTTCCCCTTAATCTGTTGCAGAATCAGGGGGGTAGCATCACAAAATCCTGCTCAAGTTCTACCAGATTATCTATTTACTACGAGTGACATGTCACAGTTTATGGTATGCATATTTGTGCACAAATTACAACATTTTCCTTTTTAAACAGCCAATGCTAATACACAGGTTTGTGAATAATTTTGGACTTTCAATCACAAAACAAATCTTACACATATATAAAGTACAGCAAGAAAAATAAACAGTGTCAGACTCGCTGAGCAACGCTGACTGAATCCAGCTAACACACTCCACATGGAAAATCATTAGATGTTCATGACTAACCTTTGACCCTGTTAGGATGATGGAAGTGAAAGAGAGGCTTGGCTGTGTCGAGTACATTCATGTTGTGTAGTTTCTCAAACGGCGCCTGAAACATACCAGATAGAAGTGGTTTATTATAATTAAGCACAATGAAGTACAGTGGTCTGTTGTAAACCTGTTTATTTTACTTCTGCGTCAGATTTTGACACTGCTAAAGCCAGCAAAACTACACGTTGACACTGTTACAGCCAGCAACACTACACATTTATACTGTTAGAACCTGTAACACATTGACACTGTTAGAGCCAGCAACACTACACATTGATACTGTTAGAGCCTGTACCGCATTGACACTGTTAGACTCAGCAACACTACACGTTGACACTGTTAGCACCTGTAACACGTTGACACTGTTAGAGCCAGCAACACTACTCATTGACACTGTTAGAGCTTGTAACACGTTGATACAGTTAGAGCCAGCAACACTACACGTTGACACTGTTAGAGCCTGTAACACGTTGACACTGTTAAAGCCAGCAACACTACACATTGACACTGTTAGAGCCAGCAACACCACACGTTGACACTGTTAGAGCCAGCAACACTACACGTTGACACTGTTAGAGCCTGTAACACGTTGACACTGTTAATGCCAGCAACACTACACATTGACACTGTTAGCGCCAGCAACACTACACGTTGACACTGTTAGAGCCAGCAACACTATACGTTGACACTGTTAGAGCCTGTAACATATTGACACTGAAACTGCTTGCAATTGTTAATGGTATATCAATTCAAACTTTTTAAACTTACTTAACTGAGAGTATGATACTAAACAGTATGTCTATGTCTTACAAGGGTAGTAACCCTTTTGAATGTAGTTTTCTATAAAATTATATTTTGAATATTAGAAAGAAAGAGAAGAGGGTAAAAGGAAAGTTGGAACTAAGAAAGAAATAGTGTGTATAAATGGGAGAACTAAGAGTTGTGAGAACGAGGGAAAGGCCCAACAAGGTGGAACCTCATAGAGGGTGGCATGAGGGCTGGAAGGTGACGTGTCACTCACCTGGCGCCGCATACTCGTCATAGAGTGCGGTGGTGTGACTGGTGAAGGTGTCTGGGACACTGGTGCCGAGGGCGATGATGGTGATGCCAGCCACTGATGCCTTCAGCCCAATCACACAGCTCAACAGGTTGCCCAGCTGCCACAAACACAACAATCTGTTATTTTGTCTAAAGTTTTCTGAAATTTATAAACAAATATAATTTACCAAAGTATCAGGATGTAATAAACAATTCATTAACAATGGCTAAGCCATTAGCGTAGTCGATCAGGACTGCAATTAGGATTACAGGCAAAAGTAATCATTTACACTAATTTTCTAAGTGACTGTAAAGTGAGGTTTCAGTGTAATCATATTCATGTACATTTTACAAGTAATAACTGATTACATTGGAGATGTAATGACATGGTTTGTGGCTGAGACAGTTAATTCGACGGTGTAATATGACAGGTGTTTGATGCGTTAGTGTATTATGACAGGTGTTTGAAGGTGGTGTAATATGACAGGTGTCTGAAGGTGGTGTAATACGAGTTGTTTGAAGGTGGTGTAATATGACAGGTGTTTGATGTGATGGTGTAATATGACAGGTGCTTGAAGGTGGTGTAATATGACAGGTATCTGTAGGTGGTGTAACATCACAGGTTTTTGATGTGATGGTGTAATATGACAGGTATTTGACACGGTGATGTAGTATGACAGGTGTTCAAAGGTGGTATAATATGACAGGTGTTTGACATGGTGGTGTAATATGACAGGTATTTGAATGTGGTATAATATGACAGGTGTTTCAAGGTGGTGTAATAATACAGGTATTTGAAGGTGGTGTAATATGACAGGTGTTTGACATTATAGTGTAGTGTAATATGACAGGTGTTCGAAGGTGGTATAATGAGACAGGTGTTTGACATTATGGTGTAATATGACAGGTGTTTGAAAGTTGTGTAATATTACAGGTGTTTGATGTGGTGTAATATGACAGGTATCTGAATGTGGTATATGACAGGTGTTTCAAGGTGGTGTAATAATACAGGTATTTGAAGGTGGTGTAATATGACAGGTGTTGTTCTTGATATGGCTGCTATGACATGCACATGTTTGCATGGAGTAGCTTTGGGTTTATTCGTGTTGATGTTACTACATGTATGCCTATGGAACTTTCCCTATAAAGAGGACTGAATCTGAAGTAAACTTATCTTTTCTTATAATGAGCAAAAAATCATTAAATGCATCAATAGACTTTACAATCATTTTTTAAAGATAACATTAAATCTGCCAAGATATAATTAACTAGTGTAATGACATTTCTAGCAACTGTGACCAGAGTATCATTCTACTGTCACAATGGAATGACATCTCTTGCAACTGTCATCAGAGCATCAGTCTATTGTCACACATGGAATGACATCCCTAACAACTGTCACCAGAGCATCAGTATATTGTCATACATGGAATGACATTTCTAGCAACAGTCACCAGAGCATCAGTCCATTGTCATACATGGAATGACATCTCTTGCAACTGTCATCAGAGCATCAGTCCATTGTTATACATGGAATGGCATCTCCAGCAACTATCACTAGAACATCAGTTTATTGTCACAAGAGCTTCAGTATATTGTCATACATGGAATGACAACTCTTGCAACTGTCAACAGAGCATCAGTCTATTGTCACACATGGAATGACATCCCATGCAACTGTCACAAAAGCATCAGTCCATTGTCATACATGGAATGACATCTCTAGCAACTGTCACGAGAGCATCAGTCTGTTGTCACAAGACTGACCAGAGAGAGAGCAGTCCAGCTGACAGTTGCACATGGAAACCATTGGTATGGAGTGATCCACTATGGCTTGTTTACCATGTAGCTCTGCCGCGTAGCATCGAGGTCACTACTGCAGTACGGGTTGTCTGGTGACATAGCACCATGTCAATCGATCACGTCGCAAATGTGCCTGCGAAACGTTGTTAATCATGCTTTATCGCCCAGCCCTAGACTGCGAGATTCACAATTTACTAGCCATAATACTAACGTCCTGACCACAACATGATCCCAATAAAACGAGTACGAGCAACTGTCACGAGAGCATCAGTCTGTTGTCACAAGACTGACCAGAGAGAGAGCAGTCCAGCTGACAGTTGCACATGGAAACCATTGGTATCGAGAGTTCAACATTGTATAAAATCTTTCTTTACTTGTTGTTATAGTCACCATCACAGCACTGTTCTTCTAACTTTTTGACCCGATACTTGGGTTTCGTAGTGTCACTAAGAGATTTTTTGTTCCCTGAAACAACCAGCATTCATGAGCAGCACAGACAACGTAGACATACAACATTATACAGCAATATATGGCACTGTGTAAAGAAAGTTTGTTATAAATATTTCATGAGCAACGGTATCTGGGTATGTGCGGTTTTTGCTCTGGATGACAATCATGTTTGAACGTTGTACCCACAAAGAGAGTGGTTACTGTCCACCAAACCTCAGACATGTACAGTCACACATGAATGTTGCACCCACAAAGAGAGTGGTTACTGTCCACCAAACCTCAGACATGTACAGTCTACAGGACACATTCAACCAATCTGAATAAGTTGGATGAATGCCCTAATAAAAGTACTGCATCATTATATACATCATCACTTTGATGTCATCACATGGATGAAATAAAACACTATTCTTCTTCTTCTTAAGGGTAATGCAGAGAGAGTGAGTAATGAGCATCAAGAGATGTGAGAAGATGGAAGAAGATGACAACTGGACAGTGAAGGCTATCGTAAGGTGAAGTGGAAAAGGATAAGAGGCAGGGCTAGGCAGGTACATCAACTCACTCCTTCATTGAGGGAGCCATGAGGAAGAGAGAATGAACTGTTGACTACTCACTGTAACGTCCTTATTCATCTTGAGCATAACTTGTTTCTTTGCCTCGCAGTAATGGAACTGGAGCACTCCATGCATCTCCTCAAAGTCTGCACCGCCTGCACCCACCCTTCGCCGTGCCTTCACTGAACACAACACCATTCACTTAGGACAGACAACAACACAGGTATGTCATTCCATATTTGTTTGCTCTATAATGTGTTTCAACCAACATTCAATAAATATTAAATGAAATTACTGCCGGATATACCAAAAATCTCAGATGTCATCAGACATAGAAGACTCCGGTAAGTTAGCCATGTTTGCGTGTACCAAACGAAAAACCCCTGAACGTAGCTTTCATACAAGCTTTTTGTGTATTGGAAGATTTGTTTTGTGAAGCGCATTATCCTGTCCTAATAACCTCTGTATGCGCTTTACATTTTACCCCTGGTGCACCTATTTCTTCTTACACCTTTATGAGAATTAATTATTACTTTGATGACACAACTAGCAAATACATTTGCAAGCGCGCACAAAAGATAACGATGGCATAAAATATTATGTTTCCTATAAACTCGCTGTTAAGGCTGAAATCATAGCTCCTAAAATATCAAAGTGTTTATTGATGATTTATGCATTATAACATCGTAATATTTTGCATATTCATAACATCGTAGTTGTTAACTCTAACGAAATTGCATACTGCCGGACATGACATCGGAAGACGAGGGAATGTTCATTTTTTTAATCCCCTCAAGAGTCAAGCGGACTCTTTGTTTTAGAGGAGGGTGCATTCGAGCTGGTGACGAACCATTTCTGCTAAAAGGATTTGGCATTGATAATTAATTTTGTATGTTAACAAGTTTAAAAGCCGCAGTCACTATGACGATGCAAGTTGACCATAAGAGTATGGGGAAACAATTTAAGATGCTCACTGAGAACACCAAGATGACAGTCTACCAGGCCTGTGTGCTGCATGAACACCCTGCTCTACGACAGCGAATCGTGGACCACCTACATGCGCCAGAAGTGCCGTCTCAACACCTTAATCCACATGCGGTGCCTCAATCGCATCTTCAATATCACCTGGCAGGACCGTGTCCCTTACAGCAACATACTGGACCGTGCTAGGATCCCCAGCATGTAGACTATACTCACTGCCGAGACAGAAACATATCCGCTCGCTGGACATGGCATGGAGGATGGCCACTTGCCGAAAGTCACCCTCTATGGACAACTCGCCAGTGAGCGAAAACAGTGGGATCGACGCACAGCCCTCAGATCCAAAGACGTCTGTAAGCGCGGCGTGAAGGCTTGCAACATCAGCTCTGAAGACTGGGAGGCAGATGCCGAAAATCACACTCCTTGGCGTCAAACTGCTTGGTATCAGACTGTATACAGCTTGATTGTGTTTAATTTGTTCTGCTGTGTAAGTTGTGCCAATAAAAAGGTAAGTTCTTGTATAACGTGCATACCGAGTCTTTAGTTAGGACTGCATGCTCAAAATGTTTTACATTTTATGCCTTGTACTTGTAGATCTGTTCAATCGAACATCATCTCAATGTTTTTGGGCAGTATACAAGTGCTTCCACCTCTTGGATTAATTATTGGTATCCGATAGGTTTACAAGCAGAGATTAGGACGCTACCCACCAGGGGGCGCCAGGGATAACGGGTTCATTTGTTGATTACGATGTAGAGCTGTCAACGCATGTAAAGCCACCGTGTTCAACGTTCCATTTTAGCTATATCTGTGTCTGCAATATCATGGCAAACAAGGATTTTTGAGAGATGACAATTCCTCAAATGAAGGGAGAATCTAAACGCAGAAATGGTAGACTGTACGGAAGAAAAGCTGATCTTGTTGAAAGGCATGTGGGGCGATAATATGTGTTTGTGATAATCACGCTACGTCTTTGAGTTTGACTATATTAGGAAATGTACTCGCTTCGTCTTTGAGTTTGACTACAGGAAATGTACTATGGTTTACCTGATACGGGTATGTGTTTTCGTAATACGATCAATTCCAAGTTAGGAAACGACATTAACATTAAATTAGTACGGTGAATGACGTATATTTTGAAACATAACTCGGTGTTCTAATTTTGACAGCTGTTCCTGTTAGAACTTAGACTGTTACATGGGCACTGGCAGACCACTGAACAGGCAAGATTTTGGTCTTGTCTCTTGCCAAAATTAAGCCAAATTAAGGTCTTGGTCTTTGGCTTGTTTTGACTTGTAAAATAATGCTGGTATTTTGTCATATAATGCTAACATGGTCCATGCTTATGACACTATTTAATATTACTTGGCTGGAGTACATCCCATGAAGACCAACTGTTATTGGACCTTAGGCTTTGGCTTGTGTATTTCTTATAACAACTGGTGTTACAATTCTGCAGACCTGAAACATGAGCGGAATCATTTGCCATGTCAACCCCAAACATCTTATCGTATCGAGACATCAACAGTGACAGTGCAGTATGTATTATCTTTGTGTGCATATAATTTTCAGGGTTGGGGTCCAGTACTTGTAGTTATGTACAATTGTTATTCGGGGTTTTAATTTATACAGTGATTTTATTTGTTCAGTTGTATTTGCCAAAGTTTTTATTTCTAGCATTGAAACTCTACTTAGTCATTGGGTTTAAGTTAGGCAAAGCTGTGTTGTTACTAATAGTAGTGTGTGTGTGTGTGTGTGTGTGTGTGTGTGTGTGTGTGTGTGTGTGTGTGTGTGTGTGTGTGTGTGTGTGCTGAGAAATGTTAGTCTGTTCATTTTATGGCATTTATCATCGACTGCTCAGCTGATGTTTATTTGCTTGTTGTAGAATGTGCGGCTGACTGCTCCAAGTGTTCTGCGGCGAATGACTCTTGCAACTCACCCATAGTCTATGACAGTACTTCAAAGATATGCAAAGGTATGTACTGCATTCTACAGTGTT
This sequence comes from Escarpia spicata, assembly GCA_963995525.1. NCBI lineage: Eukaryota > Metazoa > Annelida > Polychaeta > Sabellida > Siboglinidae > Escarpia > Escarpia spicata. The sequence goes on from CAXEFP010000775.1 coordinate 28,076, forward strand.
TGTTATTAATACACATTTAAGTTCAACATTGGTTATTTGTTGTACATTGTGCTGGTGGTGCAACACCAGTAGACAAAATGGTGTGTTGAGTTTGTAATGATGTCCATCCCTATACGTAAAATATCATGGGGTGTCCAACACAAACAACTGCATTGTTGGCAGAATAGAACAATACACTCACAAAATTAAAAGTATTGTACTGCAAATGCATATTGAAATCTATATCACAAGATGAGCTGTACAGCGGAAACATGTAAATGGTATCCAGTTGCCTTGCAGATAAACGTGCAGCCATCTTGCTGTGCTTGCACAGTGGAACCGAGTGCTGTGAGACATTGCAGTGTTTCTGTGAACCACATACAATTCTGGGTGTAATGCCAAGTTCTTCTGCTTTCAGCTTGTGCTGACAACTGCGATTCCTGCACCATTGCTGGTCAAATGTACGACATGCTCGTCTGGTAATATGCTTGTTAGCATTACATGTTCAAGTAAGTGGATTACAATGTTGTGTGCAATACTTCGTCTATATTATTCACGTGTAAGACAAGTGTAAATATTGCAGTCTGTGTGAGAGCAATACACAGACAACAACGTTCACACTGTGAATAAGGCAGATGTGTCTAAAGATGAGATACTACTCCCATGGTTAAGACATACCATAATAATTTGTTGTATTTTTTGGATACTCATCTGACACTTTAAACATACCTGACACTAGAAGTTCTTACAACATGACAAGGAAAACACATAATTTATACCTGCTAACTTTTTTTTTTTTAAATCCGGGAGATTCCTCAGGGGTTTACCACACTTCCCATATTTAACAAGATTTAACAAGATTGCCATCCAGAAAATTAATTCTAGATGGCAGGTGGACAAGGAAGCCTTTTGGCTTATCGAGAGTCCAATACTTTTTATCTACATGTATCCCGCCCTTTAAAGGTATGTGTCAATTTTATTTTTAAACATATTCACGCTACCAGCACCAACACAATCAGGAGATAATCTGTTCCATTCATTTACAGTCCTTTGTGAGAATGAGAACTTTCTTATATCTAATCTACACTTCTCATTTACTAATGTAACTTCATGTCCTCTGGTATTTCTATCTTTTTTAACTGAGACAAAAATATTTCTATCAATATTTTCATAACCATTCAATATTTTAAACACTTCTATCTGATCTGCTCTCAATCTCCTGGTGTTTTAAACCACATTTTTTAGGTGTATTTCGTAACTAAGATCCCTCAGTTTTGGTATAATTTTAGTTGCCCTCCTCTGTACTCTTTCTAGCATATCTATGTCCTTCTTGCGGTATGGCCTCCACGCTTGAATACAATATTCTAAATGAGGCATCACTATTGTTTTGTACAGCAGTATTATTAGTTAATTTTCCTTATACGCTATATTTTGTCTAATTAATCCAAGGATTTGATTTTCCTTTGAAGCTGCAATTCCGCATTGCTCTGAAACCTTCATATCAGCACTAATGGCTAACACTAAGTCCTTTTCTTTTACAGTAGTACTTAGTACAGTACCCCCCATTGTATATTCTACATCTTCGTTCCCATGTCCTGTGTGGATGCGTTTACATTTCTCAAAATTGAAAAGCATTTGACACTTTTCAAACCATTTGATCAACCTGTCAAGATCATCTTGTAAATGCTGTCTATCTCCATCACTTTTAATCCTTCTAAACACTTTTGTATCATCCGCATATTTTAACACTGCTTGTTATAATATCATCACCCAAATCGTTAATATATATTAAGAATAATATAGGTCCCAGTACTGATCACTGTGGTACCACACTCAATACCTATTTCTAGTTTGAAGCCTCCCCATCAACTACTACACGTTGTCTTCTGTCAATCGTCCATTTTTCTATCCAGTTTATTATACCATTTCCTATGGGCCTTTAGTTTAAGCGGTAATCTTTGATGTGGTACTTTGTCAAAAGCTTTTTGAAAATCTAAGTAGACGATATCTACTGGTGATCCCTCATCTTAGTGATGTCTTCAGATTGACAGTTTGATCGAAGAGTATTTTTTGGAAGACTTGACGGATGGAAGCGAGGCGGACAAGGACAAGAACTTTGCAAACTATGAGACTGATGAAAACGATGACTTCGACTTTCGTCAGAATGACTACGACACGGCAATGGAAGTGGCGAACAGATCGGTGGAAACGGTGTCAGATTCTCCAGACGAAGAATTGCGGAAAGCGAACGAGTTCAGGTATTTGTCACTGTTGTTTTAATAATGTATTCATATCTGCAATCACGTAGTAAATGCAGTTACCGGTACCCGGTTATATCTGGTGCTTGAATTCGCCAAGCAATGACTTTAGACTGTCTTGTAGCCTGTAGTGTAGGCTGTAGCCTTGACCTTGTAGGTTTGTTTGTTGACAATTTGACAGTCACCCTTGATTACAGGATCCCATTAATTACCATTGCCCTGGCTTCCCATTTTACAATACTTCTTCACTACATGTTATCTTACAGTCAGTCCCTGCTTTGGAAATTAAGAATATGAAACTATAACTAACATGACAAATGACGTCATTAGTGATGGAGTGAAAATAATTAGAGAGAGAAAGAGAACATGTCATGTGACCCACAATACTACTCATGGCCAAATTTTAAAATATTGTATTTGTAGGAAAAACCTAAATCTAATGCATTAAATTACATCTCATTTTGTGTTCTTGGTTTACAGATGTTCCTGCAAGTATAACAAAGGCGGCCCATGTTATACAATCTTTGGAGCGCAACAACTCGTTGAACGGAGGTTGTTGATGGCCGACTTTACACCAAGTAAGTAAAATGTAATCACAGATAATGTATCACATTAGTGTTGATCATTGTATGAGTAATTTTAATTGTTCAGTAATTGTTGGTAAAATACTAACAATAATTACATACAATGTGATAATTTCTGACTGTTGGTTTATTTATTACAGTTATGTTTAGCATTCATGAGTATGTGCGGTTGCTTAAAAATATTGCCAAAAATCTATTACTTTTGCATAGCTTTGGCAATGTAATTGAACACAGTTGCTCATAAATTGTCAGTTATCAGTTGTTTACTTTTTAATGAAAAATGTATTTGCATTATAATGTTTTAGTATATTTATAAGGGAACAGATGCTAGTTCGATGATCGACCTATCTGAGCGGCTCACAAGGAGGAAAAAGTCAATGGAACAGAAAGTTTGAGAACATCAGCAAACCCGGTACTTCCTTGAGGGACACCAGTTGTGCCGTGACACGTTCAAGTTTATACATGCGTAAGCACTGCTGTAATTAATGGTTGTATATTACTTTGTAATTTTATTAATCTTTAATAAAATTATTTAATATAATATTAATTACTTTTTAAATAATTAATGTCACAATTATGTTTAAAATTAGATTAGTGTGGAATCACTATTGCCTAGTGATGATTAATGCGTGCCGTCAGAGTTAATCTTCAAACACGATGTTCTGGAATACCCATTGTGAACATGTTTAGCCTGTTACATTTAACAGAGACTACCGTTGTTGAATGTTTTCCATCAATCATGTTACAGCATCAGCCAGAACCGACTGAGTGCTCTGCTCAGTTGGTACAAGGACAACAGGCTCGTCGCCAAAGAACCGACTGAGTGCTATGCTCAGTTGGTACAACGACAACGGGCTCGTCACTAAAGAACCGACTGAGTGCTCTGCTCAGATCGTACAAGGACAACGGGCTCGTCGCTAAAGAACCGACTGAGTGCTCTGCTCAGTTGGTACAAGGACAACGGGCACGTCGCTAAAGAACCGACTGAGTGCTCTGCTCAGTTGGTACAAGGACAACGGGCTCGTCGCTAAAGAACCGACTGAGTGCTCTGCTCAGTTGGTACAAGGACAACGGGCTCGTCGCTAAAGAACCGACTGAGTGCTCTGCTCAGTTGGTACAAGGACAACGGGCTCGTCACTAAAGAACCGACTGAGTGCTCTGCTCAGTTGGTACAAGGACAACGGGCTCGTCGCTAAAGAACCGACTGAGTGCTCTGCTCAGTTGGTACAAGGACAACGGGCTCGTCGCTAAAGAAAAGCGGGTAGGACACCAAGCGAGCAGTTTCCTTCATCTGTAGCTATGCGGAGGACAACGCATTGGTGCTTCCCAGGCGTATCCCCGGCTACAAGCGCGACGATGTAAAGTTGCTATCGTCATCAGAGACCAAGACAAAGGTTTACGAGTGCTACAAGTCTGCCTGCGAACAGAAAGGTATTTGAAACATTGTTTGGTCTATGTGTAATGATAATTTACGGAGTTTGTCTTGTCTTTCAGACTGGCTAGCTCATCTGTGGCATCAGACAGGTTAAAGGTCATACTAATGTGTCTACTTATTAATGATAAAGTGAATCTATTTACAAGTAGCCATGCTTTTTTAATAATGGTAACTCTATAAAATAATTTTTCCACAGTATAAAAAACTCGGTCTTGTGCTTAGATTAATGGAAATCGTGTGTACATTATTGCTAACTGTGGCTATGTTTGCAGATCATGCAGTGATGAGCATGTCGGTCTTCCGGTCTACCTGGTTAAAGTTGGTTCCGCACATCCTGACTGCACGGCCTATGACGGATCTGTGTTGGACCAGCCAGTCCAACAATCACATGATATACCGAGGAGTGAACGTTGTAGAGGAGGAGAAGAGCCAACGGTTGAAGAAGCAGGAGGTTTGAGCAGTGAACATACTAACAGTGTTAACAAATTAAAAACAAATTATTACATCATGGCGGTATCTGTACAGTTTTATTTTGTTCATGCTTTATGTTTAAGTACTACGTTTGAGGATATAATTTTATAAATTAAAACAATTATATTACTTCTTTCATATGAAGTTATAATTACTGCTTTCAGATTATGACTTAATATTCAACAACAAAATTCTTGTCATTCAACATGAAGAGCACCAGACAATTAGAACATTTACTGGAGTACACTGACTGGATTACATGAGATAGGTATAATGTTATGCAAACACTTGCAATTGTTTAGTTGGCGACATTGTTTTTACAGGACCACCTGCGACTCGCTCACTTAGCCCGGTCGCAGTACCAAGAGATGCTGGCACGTGCCAAGGAGACGTGTGACCAGCTGCAAGTGACCGGTTTACACAGGAATGCTCCCTGCAGAAGACAGGTCTCGATGCACTACAGTTTCGATTATGCACAGCAAGTTCACCTGCCGAGTGACCCTCTCCAGCCAGGCCCCTTATACTTATAGTTCCTAGGAAGTGTGGCATATTTGGGGTCTGCTGCGAGGGGCTCCCGAGACAGGTGAATTTCCTCACTGATGAGGCCCATCTCATCTCGAAGGGGTCAAATGCTGTGTTGTCCTACTTGCATTACTTTTTTGAGAATTTTGGACTGGGCAAGACCCATGTCGACCTTCATTGTGACAATTGTGCAGGACAGAACAAAAACCGTTATGTCCTGTGGTATTGTGCATGGAGGGTCGCCATTGGTCTCCACCAGTCCATTACTCTCAATTTAATGCTGGCTGGACACACAAAGTTTGCCCCGGACGGATGTTTTGGGCTTCTCAAGTGGGCATTCAAACGCCATGCGATATCGTCTCTGTCAGAGTTCGAGACTGTCGTGAATGGGAGCGCCTGTGTAAACTCGGCACAGCTTGTTGGCCTAGAAGACGGTACATCTTTCGTCCCTGTGGGAGACTGGCATGGCCACTTGAGCCCCTTCTTCAGGCCATTGATGGGAATCAGGAAGTACCAGCACTTCAGGTATGACCAATTTGTGTGATTGCTATAATTGTACCATTTATTATGATGTATGTGAGAGCCAAGTCAGTTAATGTCAATATAATGTATGTGTACTGTTGTGAAAAAGAATTGACAGCCAGCATTGTTCACTCGTTAACATCTCAATCAAGAGAAACATGGTTCAAATGAGCTTGCTGGCGTTATATAATTGACAATTTCAACCACTCCACATTGTCTTGGTTTACTCAACTGTGTAAATGAAGATATGGCTGTGAACAGTGTTGAATTTAAATGAGTGAGTAGTCTATAGTAATGACATTGTGATTGAATACAAGTCATGTTGGCATGAAGTCTGCCAGGAGGGAGTACACTGGATACTGTTCTGTATAAGAACTGTTTTTAACTTTCAGAAACATATAAATAATACAATAATTATTAAGCACTCCACTTATTCTGTTTTCGATATTAGGTTCGATGCTGCTCGCCCAAGAGTTGTGTTCATTAAGGTCACCCCCGAGGATGAAGAGGAAGACATCGACCTGTTCGGAGAGCTGATGCTGGCACTCTCCCTGCCTCAGCTCCTGCTGTCATCCCTCCACCTGGACTCGACTTTACTCGCCAGGCATATCTCTACCGGCATATCCGACAGTTTGTGAAGGAGGGCTTCGAGGATATCCTATGTCCCTGCCCTACTGAGGAGGTTTGTTCCTGTTGCCGGACCACGTGGGCAACAGGAGACTGCCCCTGTTGCCGGACCGTCCAGAGAACAGCAGCCACAGCGTGAAGTAACTACTGCTGCACTAGGGCGGGGTAGGAGACGAGGCAGGGGACGTGGATGAGGCCGTTGAGTCCATCAGCCATCCTCATCACCTACACACGTGCCGTTACGACGCAAGCTAGGAGGTGGCCGCTCTGGAAGGGACGCTTGACCTGGATATTGTTACTGATCTGTTGTTTTTATGTAATTACTTTGTTGTTTTGTATTAAAGTTGTTAAAATACGATAGGTTGTTCGGGTGTTTGCTGTGAAGAGAAAACAACTTTCAGCGTATAGACATGTTTTCGTACATTTGAATAAGTTGTTTTTTTATAAATTATAATTATAACATTCTTACTGACCTACCTGTCAAAACTTCAGCCAGATATGTCCATGCTGACTAAGGTGTAACGGTGGTGCAGATTTTTTGCTTTTCTTAACAATGGCAGTAATTACATAAGCAATTAATGTTATTGCTAATTATTTCTAACAAAGATTTGTTTTCGTAATAATTGAATGTCACGACAGTGCCATTATCTTCAAGTGTTCAAAATTTCAGCCAGATATGTCCATGCTAACTAAGGTATAATAGTGCTGCAGGTTTTCGCTTTTCATAATAAGGGTGGTAATTACATAGGAAATTAATTGTATTGTTAATTATTTCTAAACGAAAGATTTTGTTTTCATATTAATATGATATCACGAGAATGCCATCATCTTCGAGCTATCCAAATTTCAGCCAGATGTGTCAATGCTAAACAAGGTATAACAGTTGTGCAAGTTTTTCGCTTTTCTTAACAAAGGTGGTAGTTACATAATAAATTAATTGATTTGGTAATTTTGTTTAAGAAAGGTGTTATATTCATGTTAACAGAATGTCTTGAGAATTACATTATCTTCGAGTATTCCAAATTTTAGCAAGATCTGTCCATGGTAACTAAGGTACATTTAATGAAACAACGAATTTTTGCATCAACTTTGACGGCCGTTTTCTGGGTTTGAAGGTTTCTATCCCACATGTGTTTGTTAAGCCATAACTTCAGTTAGATTTATGATATATGATATGATACACCATGTGAAAGCAGAGATTCTGCTCTTTCCAACACTACTAATAACTAACTATTAAAAATGTCCAACATCCGACTCATTTCATTAAGATGGGTCACAAATGTTTAAACAAAGTAAGTTTATTTCTTGTAGCCATGAACCGTATTATATTTATGAACTGGGAAGTAATGTATTGTGTGTTGCTGCGATTGTATGAACTTGGAAGTAATGTATTGTGTGTTGCTGTGGTTGTAGCTATGAACTGGGAAGTAATGTATTGTGTGTTGCTGTGGTTGTAGCTATGAACTGGGAAGTAATGTATTGTGTGTTGATGTGGTTGTAGCTGTGAACTGGGAAGTAATGTATTGTGTGTTGCTGTGGTTGTAGCTATGAACTGGGAAGTAATGTATTGTGTTGCTGTGGTTGTAGCTATGAACTGGGAAGTAATGTATTGTGTTGCTGTGGTTGTAGCTGTGAACTGGGAAGTAATGTATTGTGTGTTGCTGTGGTTGTAGCTATGAACTGGGAAGTAATGTATTGTGTTGCTGTGGTTGTAGCTATGAACTGGGCAGTAATGTATTGTGTTGCTGTGGTTGTAGCTGTGAACTGGGAAGTAATGTATTGTGTGTTGCTGTGGTTGTAGCTGTGAACTGGGAAGTAATGTATTGTGTGTTGCTGTGGTTGTAGCTATGAACTGGGAAGTAATGTATTGTGTGTTGATGTGGTTGTAGCTATGAACTGGGCAGTAATGTATTGTGTTGCTGTGGTTGTAGCTGTGAACTTGGAAGTAATGTATTGTGTGTTGCTGTGGTTGTAGCTGTGAACTGGGAAGTAATGTATTGTGTGATTCTGTGGTTGTAGCTATGAACTGGGAAGTGGCCCAGCCAACATCAGCTTGGTGGACAGAATAGATGACGGACGCCCACGCACCATCACCGTTAGAAGGTAACATCACGATGCCATTATGTGGTTGTGTGGTCAACATGTACTTCCCGGACTTTTTGTTAATAAACTAACCATGACCACCATATTGATAACATATAATCAGGCACTTCATGTGTGTCATCAGATGTACATTTTCAGAAATTGTCAACTTGAAATTATGGACATTGTGAGGTAAGCATGTTCTGACCTTGATAAAACATGCTTCTTGAAACCGTCGCTTGCGTATGTGTAGGTAGCGCCATGTGGCACACAAAATACCAAACTAAGCACTTTGGTTTCTTACCTAACCGTGAAAATGATCAACATACAAATGACCAAGTTATCCCTTTTGTTAGTTTGTGTAATAATTGATGTATCCATTACGTCGCGGTTTTGCTTATATCACAGTTGAATTTTGCACGTGACCTCCGTCAAGCTTTGCTTTGCCAACAATGTTTTTAATGGTTATATATACATGAATTATATTACTATTTCTGATTTACATTTAATAAATCAAATATTCCCACATACATTTGTCAATTTACAAACTTTGCCTTATGTTTTTGCCATAAAGAAACACTTTTGTGACCAGAATTTCAACAAAATATTCGATGGAATGTCCGAACCCACCACATTTTCTGATGACTTGACGAAGGTTTTGCTAGGCAACAGGTCACATGATGGATAGGTTAATAGTAGGTTGTTATGCTTCAGGGGGCGTGTCTAACCTGGACGGCATGACATTTAGCCAGCACGAGAAGATGCTGGAGGGTTCCGTCAGCAACCTGTACATCCAGGGCAAAGGACCCCCTTGACCTCACCGCTGACGCTGTCGGGTATGTCATGGCACCCTGACACCCCTCATTGCTGCGGCCGTACAGTTGCTACAGTGTATCTTCGGGCTAAGCAGAACCAACAAATTCAACTCCTACATTGTATGTATCTCTAAATTGTTCTTGTTTTTTTGTTTTGGGGCTAGTTTTGCAGATAGTTTTTTCTTATACAGTATGTATTATTTTGTGAGCTTTAGTTTTATTAACAGAAATGTAACCGAATAAAATTATATATCTCGGCTGGTTGATATTTGATTTGAACTTATTAACAGAACAAGAACGTTTATTTGGCTGGTTGATATTTGTAGTTTTGTTGTCGTCTTCTGGAAAATGTCTATGATAAAAATTTATTTATCTATTATATGACTGATGAAATTATTAAGTATCGGAAATCGTGAGAAGTGGCAAACAAAATGTCATGAAGGTGGATGGCTATGCAGCAGGAAGGGAGATGTTGGAATATTGGTTGGTTGGTTCTGATGGGCCTGATGCTGTAATAGGAAATACTGAAGAGTAGATATTGACTTAAGCAGCGGCGCCAAGTCAACCAAAGAGAAACAACCGCTGTATTTTCAATGTTGCCAACAGAATCTAGACACTGTACACTTGTGTGTAGCTACAGTGATATGAAATGTGTAGATCAGGTCTATGTGAAACATGAGGTTAACCAATGTCTGAATGAATTGTACCTGTAGAATGTAGATATGAATTCTTTGTAATTTTACTTGATTTGTACACTTTTTCTAGCAGTGAAATGTTATCCTTGAATGTTGAAGGGCAGATTCACAAAGCAATGTTAATATGATGGAGAGATACGGTAATTATGTGCAATCATACCATGTGATGGTCTGATACAAAGTATTTATTGAGTGCAAATGCCAAATACTTATTGAATATTTTTCCACACAGAAACAGAATTTTAGGGGAAAGAAATCTCGTGATGTATTTTATTAGAATGTGCAACATTTCACATGTCCCATGCCTGCTTTTGTAGTTTTGTAGAGTTGGATGAACCATATGTGGTTTAATGATATCTATGTTCAAAATACAGCATTGTTGCCTTATATTTTAGATGCCTGTATGTTATGCTCTTTGGTACCAAGATGAACACAGTTTATGGTGTGTAGATCTACATTTAGCTGGGTAATGTTACATGATTCATGTATGTATACTATCAATGGTAACTTGTGTATTATTTATTTTTATATAAAGAAACACAATGTTTCCTCAAGAAGAACATTATTTTGTTATTCCCTAACTTGAACATTTAATCCGACTATAAATTACACAGACACATAGATACATGTGTAGTACAGGAAGGAAGGTGGGTTAAACAACTGCTTATTAAAAACCCTATGTACACTACTGAAACTCAGTGGAGAGAAAAAGCCTAAGCAAAACCTTGTGTACCCATCTGTATCATGGAAAGCGTCAAAGAACTATATTTTAGTTAATCAGACTTCTGCTATAAATTATGCAGACATACATAGATACATGTGTAGTATGGGGAGGAAGGTGGGTTAAACAACTGCTTATTAAACCATGAATCTGCTTAGCAGTCGATCCACATAACAATTCAAAACAAGCCAAGATCTCACAAGCAGATCACATCCATCTGCAAACATTAACTCGGCTGTACGCATCACGTGGCGCACAGTTATTCATATGCACATGCTAGTGCTCGCCTAATCCACCAGGGGATACAGCTACCACGTTAAATTATGCCCGCTGTCACAATTCGCTGGATCCCTATATCCCTTACATTGTTACTCCACATCAAATATTGTTTGCGCCATTGCATGTCACAAACATACGTTTATGCAGAACAACGCAAGTCCAGTGTAAACTGAAATAGGCCAACTTAATGACATTTACTTTTATTAAGTATTATTTTTTAAGTTAAGTATTATTTATTAAGATTATGCATCCATCAATACAATAATCGAATCACATATCCACAGCAAACATACTGGCCCCAATCATACTGCTACAAAATATCTACAATTCACCGACCTATTAGTAGTCTCACTAATAGTTATAACAATATTCTTTAATTGTCTCCGGCAGATAGACCTTTATGGTAAACACATCAATAACTGGCATTATGTTAATTCAGCAAAGAGCAAGTCGATTTGTTGTTAAATGTAGAGAAATGAAAACAAAAAGACTCTTATTATCTCGGATCATGGGATAAAGTAAATGAGAATTGCCTGTTTTAATATTGAAAATATTGTTGTAATACCAATTACCAATGCCTACCGGTAGTATTATTCAGCATGTGTGTACATGGTCATAGATGTGTCAATAAATTTGTTACAAAAATTTTATCTTGTTATGGTAAGTGTTCATATGATACAGTGAAACCCTGATAATCTAGAAAAAACACATCAAGACATAATATACCTTGCAATGTACATGATTAATTTCTTTCAAAATCCAAACAAATAGGTTTGTGATTAACGTCCATACTGTATGAAGCATGTCAGTTCAAACTGCACAACCAACAGAAGTATCTGGTAAAAACAGTTCTTATCCCAAGTTTTGCTAACAACTACATTTAAACCTTACAAAATTGACTATTGCATTACAGCAGTACACATCCGAGTACTGCACCCATCCTTGGCAAACACACCAGAAGATATATGTATCAGCAGTATAGCCTCTCATACTAGAGTACAGTTCTACTTGTCAAACATAGCATGTCGTCGGCTACTGACGTCTTTCTGTAGAAACCATGCAAGTTGGCTTCTTTCCTCCAGCCATCTTTTTACTGCATAGCACATAGGCAACATTTGCATCACCTGTTGGGGTGCTATCATATATACAAATGGGTGATGTTGGGGGTGACGTGACAGGTTGAAATACTCCCTTGTTGATGGGTTTTCTCTGTGAATTTAAAACTTTATTTATGTACAAATTCCTTCATTTTCATCCCCATTGATGTCTGGTGTTGCATCTACAAATAAACGTATCCAACTATTGATACAGAGCAAAGAATTCAGAACACAAACTATAATGTTATAAATTTCATGACTGAATCAAATTGATGCTTTGGTCTGATTTATATAAAGATTAAGTTCTTATACAGCCTGGTATCCAGCCCTTAGGAGCACTTAAAGTGTTTTATGCAAGCAACAACACAGAGTCCAATATAGTGATGAAGAAAGGCCAAATGAATGACGTTTATTTATTAACGTGATAAGAGAGAAATGTGGGCTCGACATCCCAAGGCCAGGCCTGTGACTGAGCCCATACTAGTCTCCTGTACCTCAGGTTGACAGAGCCCACATTTCGGCACATAAAACAAGCAGTATTGGTATACATGATATCATATATCAAACAATGTCATTACTGCTAAAATCACCATAGACCTACTGCACAGTATAATACTAGCCAAGCACACCAGTCAACCACACCAAATCTAAAACCAACACTACCCGCTAACGCATTACACTATATATAACTGAGGCTAAACCTTAAAAGTGGGGTCGATTATGCCTGTCCTACCTAACTAAAATCATCAGTGGAAGAGAAGCGAGCTGTCTCTGCATCAAAACCCCGTGAACACATTGTCCACCTGAACTAAGAAAATGGGGAAAGCATTGAGATATGCTGACGACCCCTCTTCCACTAATGATGCACATGTGTTATTAAGGCTAAACTCTACAGAAGTGGGCGGGATGGGAGGGACGCAAAACTCTCAACCGAATAGTTTGCTCTCTCGAACCAAAGTGGCCGACTTCTAGCGCGCGCTACAACTGCTCGCTACTACTATGCGCTGATTGGTTCTTTGCGCCCACGGCTAAGCTGAATTAGCATATAATTAGAATAATCCACTGGGCCAATCATCACTTGTCTGCATTGTTGCCCGCACAAAAATATGTATGCCGCATCGTGCCGGTGCAGCATACTCCCATTTACATGTCTCTGGCAAACCCCAACTTCTCCAGGAAGGATTCAGCCATGTTACAATTACTGTGCAAAATGTATTCCTTCACATTCATCAACCATTATTTTCTTCTTCCCCTTAATCTGTTGCAGAATCAGGGGGGTAGCATAACAAAATCCTGCTCAAGTTCTACCAGATTATCTATTTACTACGAGTGACATGTCACAGTTTATGGTATGCATATTTGTGCACAAATTACAACATTTTCCTTTTTAAACAGCCAATGCTAATACACAGGTTTGTGAATAATTTTGGACTTTCAATCACAAAACAAATCTTACACATATATAAAGTACAGCAAGAAAAATAAACAGTGTCAGACTCGCTGAGCAACGCTGACTGAATCCAGCTAACACACTCCACATGGAAAATCATTAGATGTTCATGACTAACCTTTGACCCTGTTAGGATGATGGAAGTGAAAGAGAGGCTTGGCTGTGTCGAGTACATTCATGTTGTGTAGTTTCTCAAACGGCGCCTGAAACATACCAGATAGGAGTGGTTTATTATAATTAAGCACAATGAAGTACAGTGGTCTGTTGTAAACCTGTTTATTTTACTTCAGCGTCAGATTTTGACACTGCTAAAGCCAGCAAAACTACACGTTGACACTGTTACAGCCAGCAACACTACACATTTATACTGTTAGAACCTGTAACACATTGACACTGTTAGAGCCAGCAACACTACACATTGATACTGTTAGAGCCTGTACCGCATTGACACTGTTAGACTCAGCAACACTACATGTTGACACTGTTAGCACCTGTAACACGTTGACACTGTTAGAGCCAGCAACACTACTCATTGACACTGTTAGAGCTTGTAACACTTTGATACAGTTAGAGCCAGCAACACTACACGTTGACACTGTTAGAGCCTGTAACACGTTGACACTGTTAAAGCCAGCAACACTACACATTGACACTGTTAGAGCCAGCAACACCACACGTTGACACTGTTAGAGCCAGCAACACTACACGTTGACACTGTTAGAGCCTGTAACACGTTGACACTGTTAATGCCAGCAACACTACACATTGACACTGTTAGCGCCAGCAACACTACACGTTGACACTGTTAGAGCCAGCAACACTATACGTTGACACTGTTAGAGCCTGTAACATATTGACACTGAAACTGCTTGCAATTGTTAATGGTATATCAATTCAAACTTTTTAAACTTACTTAACTGAGAGTATGATACTAAACAGTATGTCTATGTCTTACAAGGGTAGTAACCCTTTTGAATGTAGTTTTCTATAAAATTTGGTTCACCTTTGCTGTAATTTATTTATTAGAATTATATAGGCTAAGGCACTTCATGTATATATTGTATTGTATGGTTTAATGTTTGGCTTAATACAAAGCTCTGGTACAAACTTACATCTGCCTTGTTATTTACAGCAAACTAGCTACGATTCTGAGTCAGTAACACCACTACACTAACAGGGAACAGTAACACCACTACACTAACAGGGAACACTGTCCCACATAAATAATATTTTGAATATTAGAAAGAAAGAAAGAGAAGAGCGTAAAAGGAAAGTTGAAACTAAGAAAGAAATAGTGTGTATAAAGACATGTCCAAATGGGAGAACTAAGAGTTGTGAGAACGAGGGAAAGGCCCAAAAAGGTGGAACCTCATAGAGGGTGGCATGAGGGCTGGAAGGTGACGTGTCACTCACCTGGCGCCGCATACTCGTCATAGAGTGCGGCGGTGTGACTGGTGAAGGTGTCTGGGACACTGGTGCCGAGGGCGATGATGGTGATGCCAGCCACTGATGCCTTCAGCCCAATCACACAGCTCAACAGGTTGCCCAGCTGCCACAAACACAACAATCTGTTATTTTGTCTAAAGTTTTCTGAAATTTATAAACAAATATAATTTACCAAAGTATCAGGATGTAATAAACAATTCATTAACAATGGCTAAGCCATTAGCGTAGTCGATCAGGACTGCAATTAGGATTACAGGCAAAAGTAATCATTTACACTAATTTTCTAAGTGACCGTAAAGTGAGGTTTCAGTGTAATCATATTCATGTACATTTTACAAGTAATAACTGATTACATTGGAGATGTAATGACATGGTTTGTGGCTGAGACAGTTAATTTCGACGGTGTAATATGACAGGTGTTTGATGTGTTAGTGTATTATGACAGGTGTTTAAAGGTGGTGTAATATGACAGGTGTCTGAAGGTGGTGTAATACGAGTTGTTTGAAGGTGGTGTAATATGACAGGTGTTTTATGTGATGGTGTAATATGACAGGTGCTTGAAGGTGGTGTAATATGACAGGTATCTGAAGGTGGTGTAACATCACAGGTTTTTGATGTGATGGTGTAATGTGACAGGTATTTGACATGGTGATGTAGTATGACAGGTGTTCAAAGGTGGTATAATATGACAGGTGTTTGACATGGTGGTGTAATATGACAGGTATTTGAATGTGGTATAATATGACAGGTGTTTCAAGGTGGTGTAATAATACAGGTATTTGAAGGTGGTGTAATATGACAGGTGTTTGACATTATAGTGTAGTGTAATATGACAGGTGTTCGAAGGTGGTATAATGAGACAGGTGTTTGACATTATGGTGTAATATGACAGGTGTTTGAAAGTTGTGTAATATTACAGGTGTTTGATGTGGTGTAATATGACAGGTATCTGAATGTGGTATATGACAGGTGTTTCAAGGTGGTGTAATAATACAGGTATTTGAAGGTGGTGTAATATGACAGGTGTTGTTCTTGATATGGCTGCTATGACATGCACATGTTTGCATGGAGTAGCTTTGGGTTTATTCGTGTTGATGTTACTACATGTATGCCTATGGAACTTTCCCTATAATGAGGACTGAGTCTGAAGTAAACTTATCTTTTCTTATAATGAGCAAAAAATCATTAAATGCATCAATAGACTTTACAATCATTTTTTAAAGATAACATTAAATCTGCCAAGATATAATTAACTAGTGTAATGACATTTCTAGCAACTGTGACCAGAGTATCATTCTACTGTCACAATGGAATGACATCTCTTGCAACTGTCATCAGAGCATCAGTCTATTGTCACACATGGAATGACATCCCTAACAACTGTCACCAGAGCATCAGTATATTGTCATACATGGAATGACATTTCTAGCAACAGTCACCAGAGCATCAGTCCATTGTCATACATGGAATGGCATCTCCAGCAACTATCACTAGAACATCAGTTCATTGTCACAAGAGCTTCAGTATATTGTCATACATGGAATGACATCTCTTGCAACTGTCACCAGAGCATCAGTCTATTGTCACACATGGAATGACATCCCATGCAACTGTCACAAAAGCATCAGTCCATTGTCATACATGGAATGACATCTCTAGCAACTGTCACGAGAGCATCAGTCTGTTGTCACAAGACTGACCAGAGAGAGAGCAGTCCAGCTGACAGTTGCACACGGAAACCATTGGTATGGAGTGATCCACTATGGCTTGTTTACCATGTAGCTCTGCCGCGTAGCATCGAGGTCACTACTGCAGTACGGGTTGTCTGGTGACAAAGCACCATGTCAATCGATCACGTCGCAAATGTGCCTGCGAAACATTGTTAATCATGCTTTATCGCCCAGCCCTAGACTGCGAGATTCACAATTTACTAGCCATAATACTAACGTCCTCACCACAACATGATCCCAATAAAACGAGTACGAGCAACTGTCACGAGAGCATCAGTCTGTTGTCACAAGACTGACCAGAGAGAGAGCAGTCCAGCTGACAGTTGCACATGGAAACCATTGGTATCGAGAGTTCAACATTGTATAAAATCTTTCTTTACTTGTTGTTATAGTCACCATCACAGCACTGTTCTTCTAAATGTTTGACCCGATACTTGGGTTTCGTAGTGTCACTAAGAGATTTTTTGTTCCCTGAAACAACCAGCATTCATGAGCAGCACAGACAACGTAGACATACAACATTATACAGCAATATATGGCACTGTGTAAAGAAAGTTTGTTATAAATATTTCATGAGCAACGGTATCTGGGTATGTGCGGTTTTTGCTCTGGATGACAATCATGTTTGAACGTTGTACCCACAAAGAGAGTGGTTACTGTCCACCAAACCTCAGACATGTACAGTCACACATGAATGTTGCACCCACAAAGAGAGTGGTTACTGTCCACCAAACCTCAGACATGTACAGTCTACAGGACACATTCAACCAATCTGAATAAGTTGGATGAATGCCCTAATAAAAGTACTGCATCATTATATACATCATCACTTTGGTGTCATCACATGGATGAAATAAAACACTATTCTTCTTCTTCTTAAGGGTAATGCAGAGAGAGTGAGTAATGAGCATCAAGAGATGTGAGAAGATGGAAGAAGATGACAACTGGGCAGTGAAGGCTATCGTAAGGAGAAGTGGAAAAGGATAAGAGGCAGGGCTAGGCAGGTACATCAACTCACTCCTTCATTGAGGGAGCCATGAGGAAGAGAGAATGAACTGTTGACTACTCACTGTAACGTCCTTATTCATCTTGAGCATAACTTGTTTCTTTGCCTCGCAGTAATGGAACTGGAGCACTCCATGCATCTCCTCAAAGTCTGCACCGCCTGCACCCACCGACCCACCCTTCGCCGTGCCTTCACTGAACACAACACCATTCACTTAGGACAGACAACAACACAGGTATGTCATTCCATATTTGTTTGCTCTATAATGTGTTTCAACCAACATTCAATAAATATTAAATGAAATTACTGCCGGATATACCAAAAATCTCAGATGTCATCAGACATAGAAGACTCCGGTAAGTTAGCCATGTTTGCGTGTACCAAACGAAAAACCCCTGAACGTAGCTTTCATACAAGCTTTTTGTGTATTGGAAGATTTGTTTTGTGAAGCGCATTATCCTGTCCTAATAACCTCTGTATGCGCTTTACATTTTACCCCTGGTGCACCTATTTCTTCTTACACCTTTATGAGAATTAATTATTACTTTGATGACACAACTATCAAATACATTTGCAAGCGCGCACAAAAGATAACGATGGCATAAAATATTATGTTTCCTATAAACTCGCTGTTAAGGCTGAAATCATAGCTCCTAAAATATCAAAGTGTTTATTGATGATATATGCATTATAACATCGTAATATTTTGCATATTCATAACATCGTAGTTGTTAACTCTAACGAAATTGCATACTGCCGGACATGACATCGGAAGACGAGGGAATGTTCATTTTTTTAATCCCCTCAAGAGTCAAGCGGACTCTTTGTTTTAGAGGAGGGTGCATTCGAGCTGGTGACGAACCATTTCTGCTAAAAGGATTTGGCATTGATAATTAATTTTGTATGTTAACAAGTTTAAAAGCCGCAGTCACTATGACGATGCAAGTTGACCATAAGAGTATGGGGAAACAATTTAAGATGCTCACTGAGAACACCAAGATGACAGTCTACCAGGCCTGTGTGCTGCATGAACACCCTCCTCTACGACAGCGAATCGTGGACCACCTACATGCGCCAGAAGTGCCGTCTCAACACCTTAATCCACATGCGGTGCCTCAATCGCATCTTCAATATCACCTGGCAGGACCGTGTCCCTTACAGCAACATACTGGACCGTGCTAGGATCCCCAGCATGTAGACTATACTCACTGCCGAGACAGAAACATATCCGCTCGCTGGACATGGCATGGAGGATGGCCACTTGCCGAAAGTCACCCTCTATGGACAACTCGCCAGTGAGCGAAAACAGTGGGATCGACGCACAGCCCTCAGATCCAAAGACGTCTGTAAGCGCGGCGTGAAGGCTTGCAACATCAGCTCTGAAGACTGGGAGGCAGATGCCGAAAATCACACTCCTTGGCGTCAAACTGCTTGGTATCAGACTGTATACAGCTTGATTGTGTTTAATTTGTTCTGCTGTGTAAGTTGTGCCAATAAAAAGGTAAGTTCTTGTATAACGTGCATACCGAGTCTTTAGTTAGGACTGCATGCTCAAAATGTTTTACATTTTATGCCTTGTACTTGTAGATCTGTTCAATCGAACATCATCTCAATGTTTTTGGGCAGTATACAAGTGCTTCCACCTCTTGGATTAATTATTGGTATCCGATAGGTTTACAAGCAGAGATTAGGACGCTACCCACCAGGGGGCGCCAGGGATAACGGGTTCATTTGTTGATTACGATGTAGAGCTGTCAACGCATGTAAAGCCACCGTGTTCAACGTTCCATTTTAGCTATATCTGTGTCTGCAATATCATGGCAAACAAGGATTTTTGAGAGATGACAATTCCTCAAATGAAGGGAGAATCTAAACGCAGAAATGGTAGACTGTACGGAAGAAAAGCTGATCTTGTTGAAAGGCATGTGGGGCGATAATATGTGTTTGTGATAATCACGCTACGTCTTTGAGTTTGACTATATTAGGAAATGTACTCGCTTCGTCTTTGAGTTTGACTACAGGAAATGTACTATGGTTTACCTGATACGGGTATGTGTTTTCGTAATACGATCAATTCCAAGTTAGGAAACGACATTAACATTAAATTAGTACGGTGAATGACGTATATTTTGAAACATAACTCGGTGTTCTAATTTTGACAGCTGTTCCTGTTAGAACTTAGACTGTTACATGGGCACTGGCAGACCACTGAACAGGCAAGATTTTGGTCTTGTCTCTTGCCAAAATTAAGCCAAATTAAGGTCTTGGTCTTTGGCTTGTTTTGACTTGTAAAATAATGCTGGTATTTTGTCATATAATGCTAACATGGTCCATGCTTATGACACTATTTAATATTACTTGGCTGGAGTACATCCCATGAAGACCAACTGTTATTGGACCTTAGGCTTTGGCTTGTGTATTTCTTATAACAACTGGTGTTACAATTCTGCAGACCTGAAACATGAGCGGAATCATTTGCCATGTCAACCCCAAACATCTTATCGTATCGAGACATCAACAGTGACAGTGCAGTATGTATTATCTTTGTGTGCATATAATTTTCAGGGTTGGGGTCCAGTACTTGTAGTTATGTACAATTGTTATTCGGGGTTTTAATTTATACAGTGATTTTATTTGTTCAGTTGTATTTGCCAAAGTTTTTATTTCTAGCATTGAAACTCTACTTAGTCATTGGGTTTAAGTTAGGCAAAGCTGTGTTGTTACTAATAGTAGTGTGTGTGTGTGTGTGTGTGTGTGTGTGTGTGTGTGTGTGTGTGTGTGTGTGTGTGTGTGTGTGTGTGTGTGTGTGCTGAGAAATGTTAGTCTGTTCATTTTATGGCATTTATCATCGACTGCTCAGCTGATGTTTATTTGCTTGTTGTAGAATGTGCGGCTGACTGCTCCAAGTGTTCTGCGGCGAATGACTCTTGCAACTCACCCATAGTCTATGACAGTACTTCAAAGATATGCAAAGGTATGTACTGCATTCTACAGTGTTTGTTATTAATACACATTTAAGTTCAACATTGGTTATTTGTTGTACATTGTGCTGGTGGTGCAACACCAGTAGACAAAATGGTGTGTTGAGTTTGTAATGATGTCCATCCCTATACGTAAAATATCATGGGGTGTCCAACACAAACAACTGCATTGTTGGCAGAATAGAACAATACACTCACAAAATTAAAAGTATTGTACTGCAAATGCATATTGAAATCTATATCACAAGATGAGCTGTACAGCGGAAACATGTAAATGGTATCCAGTTGCCTTGCAGATAAACGTGCAGCCATCTTGCTGTGCTTGCACAGTGGAACCGAGTGCTGTGAGACATTGCAGTGTTTCTGTGAACCACATACAATTCTGGGTGTAATGCCAAGTTCTTCTGCTTTCAGCTTGTGCTGACAACTGCGATTCCTGCACCATTGCTGGTCAATGTACGACATGCTCGTCTGGTAATATGCTTGTTGGCATTACATGTTCAAGTAAGTGGATTACAATGTTGTGTGCAATACTTCGTCTATATTATTCACGTGTAAGACAAGTGTAAATATTGCAGTCTGTGTGAGAGCAATACACAGACAACAACGTTCACACTGTGAATAAGGCAGATGTGTCTAAAGATGAGATACTACTCCCATGGTTAAGACATACCATAATAATTTGTTGTATTTTTTGGATACTCATCTGACACTTTAAACATACCTGACCCTAGAAGTTCTTACAACATGACAAGGAAAACACATAATTTATACCTGCTAACTTTTTTTTTTTTTGAAATCCGGGAGATTCCTCAAGGGTTTACCACACTTCCCATATTTAACAAGATTTAACAAGATTGCCATCCAGAAAATTAATTCTAGATGGCAGGTGGACAAGGAAGCCTTTTGGCTTATCGAGAGTCCAATAATTTTTATCTACATGTATCCCGCCCTTTGAAGGTATGTGTCAATTTTATTTTTAAACATATTCACGCTACCAGCACCAACACAATCAGGAGATAATCTGTTCCATTCATTTACAGTCCTTTGTGAGAATGAGAACTTTCTTATATCTAATCTACACTGCTCCTTTACTAATGTAACTTCATGTCCTCTGGTATTTCTATCTTTTTTAACTGAGACAAAAATATTTCTATCAATATTTTCATAACCATTCAATATTTTAAACACTTCTATCTGATCTGCTCTCAATCTCCTGGTGTTTTAAACCACATTTTTTAGGTGTATTTCGTAACTAAGATCCCTCAGTTTTGGTATAATTTTAGTTGCCCTCCTCTGTACTCTTTCTAGCATATCTATGTCCTTCTTGCGGTATGGCCTCCACGCTTGAATACAATATTCTAAATGAGGCATCACTATTGTTTTGTACAGCAGTATTATTAGTTAATTTTCCTTATACGCTATATTTTGTCTAATTAATCCAAGGATTTGATTTTCCTTTGAAGCTGCAATTCCGCATTGCTCTGAAACCTTCATATCAGCACTAATGGCTAACACTAAGTCCTTTTCTTTTACAGTAGTACTTAGTACAGTACCCCCCATTGTATATTCTACATCTTCGTTCCCATGTCCTGTGTGGATGCGTTTACATTTCTCAAAATTGAAAAGCATTTGACACTTTTCAAACCATTTGATCAACCTGTCAAGATCATCTTGTAAATGCTGTCTATCTCCATCACTTTTAATCCTTCTAAACACTTTTGTGTCATCCGCATATTTTAACACTGCTTGTTATAATATCATCACCCAAATCGTTAATATATATTAAGAATAATATAGGTCCCAGTACTGATCACTGTGGTACCACACTCAATACCTATTTCTAGTTTGAAGCCTCCCCATCAACTACTACACGTTGTCTTCTGTCAATCGTCCATTTTTCTATCCAGTTTATTATACCATTTCCTATGGGCCTTTAGTTTAAGCGGTAATCTTTGATGTGGTACTTTGTCAAAAGCTTTTTGAAAATCTAAGTAGACGATATCTACTGGTGATCCCTCATCTTAGTGATGTCTTCAGATTGACAGTTTGATCGAAGAGTATTTTTTGGAAGACTTGACGGATGGAAGCGAGGCGGACAAGGACAAGAACTTTGCAAACTATGAGACTGATGAAAACGATGACTTCGACTTTCGTCAGAATGACTACGACACGGCAATGGAAGTGGCGAACAGATCGGTGGAAACGGTGTCAGATTCTCCAGACGAAGAATTGCGGAAAGCGAACGAGTTCAGGTATTTGTCACTGTTGTTTTAATAATGTATTCATATCTGCAATCACGTAGTAAATGCAGTTACCGGTACCCGGTTATATCTGGTGCTTGAATTCGCCAAGCAATGACTTTAGACTGTCTTGTAGCCTGTAGTGTAGGCTGTAGCCTTGACCTTGTAGGTTTGTTTGTTGACAATTTGACAGTCACCCTTGATTACAGGATCCCATTAATTACCATTGCCCTGGCTTCCCATTTTACAATACTTCTTCACTACATGTTATCTTACAGTCAGTCCCTGCTTTGGAAATTAAGAATATGAAACTATAACTAACATGACAAATGACGTCATTAGTGATGGAGTGAAAATAATTAGAGAGAGAAAGAGAACATGTCATGTGACCCACAATACTACTCATGGCCAAATTTTAAAATATTGTATTTGTAGGAAAAACCGAAATCTAATGCATTAAATTACATCTCATTTTGTGTTCTTGGTTTACAGATGTTCCTGCAAGTATAACAAAGGCGGCCCATGTTATACAATCTTTGGAGCGCAACAACTCGTTGAACGGAGGTTGTTGATGGCCGACTTTACACCAAGTAAGTAAAATGTAATCACAGATAATGTATCACATTAGTGTTGATCATTGTATGAGTAATTTTAATTGTTCAGTAATTGTTGGTAAAATACTAACAATAATTACATACAATGTGATAATTTCTGACTGTTGGTTTATTTATTACAATTATGTTTAGCATTCATGAGTATGTGCGGTTGCTTAAAAATATTGCCAAAAATCTATTACTTTTGCATAGCTTTGGCAATGTAATTGAACACAGTTGCTCATAAATTGTCAGTTATCAGTTGTTTACTTTTTAATGAAAAATGTATTTGCATTATAATGTTTTAGTATATTTATAAAGGAACAGATGCTAGTTCGATGATCGACCTATCTGAGCGGCTCACAAGGAGGAAAAAGTGAATGGAACAGAAAGTTTGAGAACATCAGCAAACCCGGTACTTCCTGGAGGGACACCAGTTGTGCCGTGACACGGTCAAGTTTATACATGCGTAAGCACTGCTGTAATTAATGGTTGTATATTACTTTGTAATTTTATTAATCTTTAATAAAATTATTTAATATAGTATTAATTACTTTTTAAATAATTAATGTCACAATTATGTTTAAAATTAGATTAGTGTGGAATCACTATTGCCTAGTGATGATTAATGCGTGCCGTCAGAGTTAATCTTCAAACACGATGTTCTGGAATACCCATTGTGAACATGTTTAGCCTGTTACATTTAACAGAGACTACCGTTGTTGAATGTTTTCCATCAATCATGTTACAGCATCAGCCAGAACCGACTGAGTGCTCTGCACAGTTGGTACAAGGACAACAGGCTCGTCGCCAAAGAACCGACTGAGTGCTCTGCTCAGTTGGTACAAGGACAACGTGCACGTCGCTAAAGAACCGACTGAGTGCTCTGCTCAGTTGGTACAAGGACAACGGGCTCGTCGCTAAAGAACCGACTGAGTGCTCTGCTCAGTTGGTACAAGGACAACGGGCTCGTCGCTAAAGAAAAGCGGGTAGGACACCAAGCGAGCAGTTTCCTTCATCTGTAGTTATGTGGAGGACAACGCATTGGTGCTTTCCAGGCGTATCCCCGGCTACAAGCGCGACGATGTAAAGTTGCTATCGTCGTCGTTGGTACAAGGACAACAGGCTCGTCGCCAAAGAACCGACTGAGTGCTCTGCTCAGTTGGTACAAGGACAACGGGCTCGTCGCTAAAGAACCGACTGAGTGCTCTGCTCAGTTGGTACAAGGACAACGGGCTCGTCGCTAAAGAACCGACTGAGTGCTCTGCTCAGTTGGTACAAGGACAACGGGCTCGTCGCTAAAGAACCGACTGAGTGCTCTGCTCAGTTGGTACAAGGACAACGGGCTCGTCGCTAAAGAACCGACTGAGTGCTCTGCTCAGTTGGTACAAGGACAACGGGCTCGTCGCTAAAGAACCGACTGAGTGCTCTGCTCAGTTGGTACAAGGACAACGGGCTCGTCGCTAAAGAACCGACTGAGTGCTCTGCTCAGTTGGTACAAGGACAACGGGCTCGTCGCTAAAGAAAAGCGGGTAGGACACCAAGCGAGCAGTTTCCTTCATCTGTAGCTATGCGGAGGACAACGCATTGGTGCTTCCCAGGCGTATCCCCGGCTACAAGCGCGACGATGTAAAGTTGCTATTGTCGTCAGAGACCAAGACAAAGGTTTACGAGTGCTACAAGTCTGCCTGCGAACAGAAAGGTATTTGAAACATTGTTTGGTCTATGTGTAATGATAATTTACGGAGTTTGTCTTGTCTTTCAGACTGGCTAGCTCATCTGTGGCATCAGACAGGTTAAAGGTCATACTAATGTGTCTACTTATTAATGATAAAGTGAATCTATTTACAAGTAGCCATGCTTTTTTAATAATGGTAACTCTATAAAATAATTTTTCCACAGTATAAAAAACTCGGTCTTGTGCTTAGATTAATGGGAATCGTGTGTACATTATTGCTAACTGTGGCTATGTTTGCAGATCATGCAGTGATGAGCATGTCGGTCTTCCGGTCTACCTGGTTAAAGTTGGTTCCGCACATCCTGACTGCACGGCCTATGACGGATCTGTGTTGGACCTGCCAGTCCAACAATCACATGATATACCGAGGAGTGAACGTTGTAGAGGAGGAGAAGAGCCAACGGTTGAAGAAGCAGGAGGTTTGAGCAGTGAACACACTAACAGTGTTAACAAATTAAAAACAAATTATTACATCATGGCGGTATCTGTACAGTTTTATTTTGTTCATGCTTTATGTTTAAGTACTACGTTTGAGGATATAATTTTATAAATTAAAACAATTATATTACTTCTTTCATATGAAGTTATAATTACTGCTTTCAGATTATGACTTAATATTCAACAACAAAATTCTTGTCATTCAACATGAAGAGCACCAGACAATTAGAACATTTACTGGAGTACACTGACTGGATTACATGAGATAGGTATAATGTTATGCAAACACTTGCAATTGTTTAGTTGGCGACATTGTTTTTACAGGACCATCTGCGACTCGCTCAGTTAGCCCGGTTGCAGTACAAAGAGATGCTGGCACGTGCCAAGGAGACATGTGACCAGCTGCAAGTGACCGGTTTACACAGGAATGCTCCCTGCAGAAGACAGGTCTCGATGCACTACAGTTTCGATTATGCACAGCAAGTTCACCTGCCGAGTGACCCTCTCCAGCCAGGCCCCTTATACTTCCTAGTTCCTAGGAAGTGTGGGATATGTGGGGTCTGCTGCGAGGGGCTCCCGAGACAGGTGAATTTCCTCACTGATGAGGCCCATCTCATCTCGAAGGGGTCAAATGCTGTGTTGTCCTACTTGCATTACTTTTTTGAGAATTTTGGACTGGGCAAGACCCATGTCGACCTTCATTGTGACAATTGTGCAGGACAGAACAAAAACCGTTATGTCCTGTGGTATTGTGCATGGAGGGTCGCCATTGGTCTCCACCAGTCCATTACTCTAAATTTAATGCTGGCTGGACACACAAAGTTTGCCCCGGACGGATGTTTTGGGCTTCTCAAGTGGGCATTCAAACGCCATGCGATATCGTCTCTGTCAGAGTTCGAGACTGTCGTGAATGGGAGCGCCTGTGTAAACTCGGCACAGCTCGTTGGCCTAGAAGACGGTACATCTTTCGTCCCTGTGGGAGACTGGCATGGCCACTTGAGCCCCTTCTTCAGGCCATTGATGGGAATCAGGAAGTACCAGCACTTCAGGTATGACCAATTTGTGTGATTGCTATAATTGTACCATTTATTATGATGTATGTGAGAGCCAAGTCAGTTAATGTCAATATAATGTATGTGTACTGTTGTGAAAAAGAATTGACAGCCAGCATTGTTCACTCGTTAACATCTCAATCAAGAGAACATGGTTCAAATGAGCTTGCTGGCGTTATATAATTGACAATTTCAACCACTCCACATTGTCTTGGTTTACTCAACTGTGTAAATGAAGATATGGCTGTGAACAGTGGTGAATTTAAATGAGTGAGTAGTCTATAGTAATGACATTGTCATTGAATACAAGTCATGTTGGCATGAAGTCTGCCAGGAGGGAGTACACTGGATATTGTTCTGTATAAGAACTGTTTTTAACTTTCAGAAACATATAAATAATACAATAATTATTAAGCACTCCACTTATTCTGTTTGCGATATTAGGTTCGATGCTGCTCGCCCAAGAGTTGTGTTCATTAAGGTCACCCCCGAGGATGAAGAGGAAGACATCGACCTGTTCGGAGAGCTGATGCTGGCACTCTCCCTGCCTCAGCTCCTGCTGTCATCCCTCCACCTGGACTCGACTTTACTCGCCAGGCATATCTCTACCGGCATATCCGACAGTTTGTGAAGGAGGGCTTCGAGGATATCCTATGTCCCTGCCCTACTGAAGAGGTTTGTTCCTGTTGCCGGACCATGTGGGCAACAGGAGACTGCCCCTGTTGCCGGACCGTCCAGAGAACAGCAGCCACAGCGTGAAATAACTACTGCTGCACTAGGGCGTGGTAGGAGACGAGGCAGGGCATGTGGATGAGGCCGTTGAGTCCATCAGCCATCCTCATCACCTACACACGTGCCGACACCACGCAAGCTAGGAGGTGGCCGCTCTGGAAGGGACGCTTGACCTGGATATTGTTATGATCTGTTGTTTTTATGTAATTACGTTGTTGTTTTGTATTAAAGTTGTTAAAATACGATAGGTTGTTCGGGTGTTTGCTGTGAAGAGAAAACAACTTTCAGCGTATAGACATGTTTTCGTACATTTGAATAAGTTGTTTTTTTATAAATTATAATTATAACATTCTTACTGACCTACCTGTCAAAACTTCAGCCAGATATGTCCATGCTGACTAAGGTGTAACGGTGGTGCAGATTTTTTGCTTTTCTTAACAATGGCAGTAATTACATAAGCAATTAATGTTATTGCTAATTATTTCTAACAAAGATTTGTTTTCGTAATAATTGAATGTCACGAGAATGCCATTATCTTCAAGTGTTCAAAATTTCAGCCAGATATGTCCATGCTAACTAAGGTATAATAGTGCTGCAGGTTTTCGCTTTTCATAATAAGGGTGGTAATTACATAGGAAATTAATTGTATTGTTAATTATTTCTAAACAAAATATTTTGTTTTCATATTAATATGATATCACGAGAATGCCATCATCTTCGAGCTATCCAAATTTCAGCCAGATGTGTCCATGCTAAACAAGGTATAATAGTTGTGCAAGTTTTTCGCTTTTCTTAACAAAGGTGGTAGTTACATAATAAATTAATTGATCTGGTAATTTTGTTTAAGAAAGGTGTTATATTCATGTTAACAGAATGTCTTGAGAATTACATTATCTTCGAGTATTCCAAATTTTAGCAAGATCTGTCCATGGTAACTAAGGTACATTTCATGAAACAACGAATTTTTGCATCAACTTTCACGGCCGTTTTCTGGGTTTGAAGGTTTCTATCCCACATGTGTTTGTTAAGCCATAACTTCAGTTAGATTTATGATATATGATATGATACACCATGTGAAAGCAGAGATTCTGCTCTTTCCAACACTACTAATAACTAAATATTAAAAATTTCCAACATCCGACTCATTTCATTAAGATGGGTCACAAATGTTTAAACAAAGTAAGTTTATTTCTTGTAGTCTAATGGAATCTTGGAGCCATGAACCGTATTATATTTATGAACTGGGAAGTAATGTATTGTGTGTTGCTGCGATTGTATGAACTTGGAAGTAATGTATTGTGTGTTGCTGTGGTTGTAGCTGTGAACTGGGAAGTAATGTATTGTGTGTTGCTGTGGTTGTAGCTATGAACTGGGAAGTGGCCCAGCCAACATCAGCTTGGTGGACAGAATAGATGACGGACGCCCACGCACCATCACCGTTAGAAGGTAACATCACGATGCCATTATGTGGTTGTGTGGTCAACATGTACTTCCCGGACTTTTTGTTAATAAACTAACCATGACCACCATATTGATAACATATAATCAGGCACTTCATGTGTGTCATCAGATGTACATTTTCTGAAATTGTCAACTTGAAATTATGGACATTGTGAGGTAAGCATGTTCTGACCTTGATAAAACATGCTTCTTGAAACCGTCTCTTGCGTATGTGTAGGTAGCGCCATGTGGCACACAAAATACCAAACTAAGCACTTTGGTTTCTTACCTAACCGTGAAAATGATCAACATACAAATGACCAAGTTATCCCTTTTGTTAGTTTGTGTAATAATTGATGTATCCATTACGTCGCGGTTTTGCTTATATCACAGTTGAATTTTGCACGTGACCTCCGTCAAGCTTTGCTTTGCCAACAATGTTTTTAATGGTTATATATACATGAATTATATTACTATTTCTGATTTACATTTAATAAATCAAATATTCCCACATACATTTGTCAATTTACAAACTTTGCCTTATGTTTTTGCCATAAAGAAACACTTTTGTGACCAGAATTTCAAAAAAATATTCGATGGAATGTCCGAACCCACCACGTTTTCTGATGACTTGACGAAGGTTTTGCTAGGCAACAGGTCACATGATGGAAAGGTTAATAGTAGGTTGTTATGCTTCAGGGGGCGTGCCTAACCTGGACGGCATGACATTTAGCCAGCACGAGAAGATGCTGGAGGGTTCCGTCAGCAACCTGTACATCCAGGGCAAAGGACCCCCTTGACCTCACCGCTGAGGCTGTCGGGTATGTCATGGCACCCTGACACCCCTCATTGCTGCGGCCGTACAGTTGCTACAGTGTATCTTCGGGCTACACAGAACCAACAAACTCAACTCCTACATTGTATGTATCTCTAAATTTTTCTTGTTTTTTTGTTTTGGGGCTAGTTTTGCAGATAGTTTTTTCTTATACAGTATGTATTATTTTGTGAGCTTTAGTTTTATTAACAGAAATGTAACCGAATAAAATTATATATCTCGGCTGGTTGATATTTGATTTGAACTTATTAACAGAACAAGGACAAGAACGTTTATTTGGCTGGTTGATATTTGTAGCTTTATTGTCGTCTTCTGGAAAATGTCTATGATAAAAATTTATTTATCTATTATATGACTGCTGAAATTATTAAGTATCGGAAATTGTGAGAAGTGGCAAACAAAATGTCATGAAGGTGGATGGCTATGCAGCAGGAAGGGAGATGTTGGAATATTGGTTGGTTGGTTCTGATGGGCCTGATGCTGTAATAGGAAATACTGAAGAGTAGATATTGACTTAAGCAGTGGAGCCAAGTCAACCAAAGAGAAACAACCGCTGTATTTTCAATGTTGCCAACAGAATCTAGACACTGTACACTTGTGTGTAGCTACAGTGATATGAAATGTGTAGATCAGGTCTATGTGAAACATGAGGTTAACCAATGTCTGAATGAATTGTACCTGTAGAATGTAGATATGAATTCTTTGTAATTTTACTTGATTTGTACACTTTTTCTAGCAGTGAAATGTTATCCTTGAATGTTGAAGGGCTGATTCACAAAGCAATGTTTATATGATGGAGAGATACGGTAATTATGTGCAATCATACCACGTGATGGTCTGATACAAAGTATTTATTGAGTGCAAATGCCAAATACTTATTGAATATTTTTCCACACAGAAACAGAGTTTTAGGGGAAAGAAATATCGTGATGTATTTTATTAGAATGTGCAACATTTCACATGTCCCATGCCTGCTTTTGTAGTTTTGTAGAGTTGGATGAACCATATGTGGTTTAATGATATCTATATTCAAAATACAGCATTGTTGCCTTATATTTTAGATGCCTGTATGTTATGCTCTTTGGTACCAAGATGAACACAGTTTATGGTGTGTAGATCTACATTTAGCTGGGTAATGTTACATGATTCATGTATGTATACTATCAATGGTAACTTGTGTATTATTTATTTTTATATAAAGAAACACAATGTTTCCTCAAGAAGAACATTATTTTGTTATTCCCTAACTTGAACATTTAATCCGACTATAAATTACACAGACACATAGATACATGTGTAGTACAGGAAGGAAGGTGGGTTAAACAACTGCTTATTAAAAACCCTATGTACACTACTGAAACTCAGTGGAGAGGAAAAAGCCTAAGCAAAACCTTGTGTACCCATCTGTATCATGGAAAGCGTCAAAGAACTATATTTTAGTTAATCAGACTTCTGCTATAAATTATGCAGACATACATAGATACATGTGTAGTACGGGGAGGAAGGTGGGCTAAACAACTGCTTATTAAACCATGAATCTGCTTAGCAGTCGATCCACATAACAATTCAAAACAAGCCAAGATCTCACAAGCAGATCACATCCATCTGCAAACATTAACTCAGCTGTACGCATCACGTGGCGCACAGTTATTCATATGCACATGCTAGTGCTCGCCTAATCCACCAGGGGATGCAGCTACCACGTTAAATTATGCCCGCTGTCACAATTCGCTGGATCCCTATATCCCTTACATTGTTACTCCACATAAAATATTGTTTGCGCCATTGCATGTCACAAACATACGTTTATGCAGAACAACGCAAGTCCAGTGTAAACTGAAATAGGCCAACTTAATGACATTTACTTTTATTAAGTATTATTTTTTAAGTTAAGTATTATTTATTAAGATTATGCATCCATCAATACAATAATCGAATCACATATCCACAGCAAACATACTGGCCCCAATCATACTGCTACAAAATATCTACAATTCACCGACCTATTAGTAGTCTCACTAATAGTTATAACAATATTCTTTAATTGTCTCCGGCAGATAGACCTTTATGGTAAACACATCAATAACTGGCATTAATTCAGTTAATTCAGCAAAGAGCAAGTCGATTCGTTGTTAAATGTAGAGAAATGAAAACAAAAAGACTAGTCTTTCATTATCTCGGATCATGGGATAAAGTAAATGAGAATTGCCTGTTTTAATATTGAAAATATTGTTGTAATACCAATTACCAATGCCTACCGGTAGTATTATTCAGCATGTGTGTACATGGTCATAGATGTGTCAATAAATTTGTTACAAAAATGTTATCTTGTTATGGTAAGTGTTCATATGATACAGTGAAACCCTGATAATCTAGAAAAAACACATCAAGACATAATATACCTTGCAATGTACATGATTAATTTCTTTCAAAATCCAAACAAATAGGTTTGTGATTAACGTCCATACTGTATGAAGCATGTCAGTTCAAACTGCACAACCAACAGAAGTATCTGGTAAAAACAGTTCTTATCCCAAGTTTTGCTAACAACTACATTTAAACCTTACAAAATTGACTATTGCATTACAGCAGTACACATCCGAGTACTGCACCCATCCTTGGCAAACACACCAGAAGATATATGTATCAGCAGTATAGCCTCTCATACTAGAGTACAGTTCTACTTGTCAAACATAGCATGTCGTCGGCTACTGACGTCTTTCTGTAGAAACCATGCAAGTTGGCTTCTTTCCTCTAGCCATCTTTTTACTGCATAGCACATAGGCAACATTTGCATCACCTGTTGGGGTGCTATCATATATACAAATGGGTGATGTTGGGGGTGACGTGACAGGTTGAAATACTCCCTTGTTGATCGGTTTTCTCTGTGAATTTAAAACTTTATTTATGCAAGCACCAACACAAGTCATGAATAGTGATGAAATAAGGCCAAATGAATGACGTTTATTAAAGAGATTAAGTTAAAGAGAGAGAAATGTGGGCTCTACATCCCAAGGCCAGGCCTGTGACTGAACCCATACTAGTCTCCTGTACCTCTGGATGACAGAGCCCACATTTCGGCATATACAACATTAGCAGTATTGTTATAGATATATAAAACAACATCATTACTACTGTATTCACAGTAGACCTTATGCACTATACCGTACTAACCAAGCACACCATTCATTCACACTAACTATAATCCAAACTACCTGCTGAAGAGTTACACTATATCAAGATTTAGCCTAAACCTATACGTGGGGCCATTACGCCCAACTTACTAAAATCACCGGTGGAAGAGAAGCGAGCTGTCTCGGCATCAAAACCCCGTGAACACATTGTCCACCTGCACTAAGAAAATGGGGAAAGCGTTGAGATCTGCTATCAACCCCTCTTCCACCAACGATGTACATGTTGTGTCCCTAATGCTATCCAAAAAATTGGGAGGGAAGGGAGGGCCAAAATTTTTGATGTGACCACTCTGTCTGCTTTCACAAAACGAAGAGCTCATTGCAATCTGCCACCGAGTGCCATTACCGCGCGGTGATTAGTTCCTTGTGCCAAAAGAGCACCAAAGACAAAAGGGGGGTAATTAGCATCAGGCCTTAGGGACATTAGGCCAATCATCACTTGTCCTGCGTTGTTGCCAGCATAAAAATACATATGCAGCACGGTGCCATGGCCGCATATTCTCATTTATGCAAGCACCAACACAAGTCATGAATAGTGATGAAATAAGGCCAAATGAATGACGTTTATTAAAGAGATTAAGATAAAGAGAGAGAAATGTGGGCTCCTTGATGTCTGGTGTTGCATCTACAAATAAACGTATCCAACTATTGATACAGAGCAAAGAATTCAGAACACAAACTATAATGTTACAAATTTCATGACAGAATCAAATTGATGCTTTGGTCTGATTTATATAAAGATTAAGTTCTTATACAGCCTGGTATCCAGCCCTTAGAAGCACTTAAAGTGTTTTACATGTCTCTGGCAAACCCCAACTTCTCCAGGAAGGATTCAGCCATGTTACAATTACTGTGCAAAATGTATTCCTTCACATTCATCAACCATTATTTTCTTCTTCCCCTTAATCTGTTGCAGAATCAGGGGGGTAGCATCACAAAATCCTGCTCAAGTTCTACCCGATTATCTATTTACTACGAGTGACATGTCACAGTTTATGGTATGCATATTTGTGCACAAATTACAACATTTTCCTTTTTAAACAGCCAATGCTAATACACAGGTTTGTGAATAATTTTGGACTTTCAATCACAAAACAAATCTTACACATATATAAAGTACAGCAAGAAAAATAAACAGTGTCGGACTCGCTGAGCAACGCTGACTGAATCCAGCTAACACACTCCACATGGAAAATCATTAGATGTTCATGACTAACCTTTGACCCTGTTAGGATGATGGAAGTGAAAGAGAGGCTTGGCTGTGTCGAGTACATTCATGTTGTGTAGTTTCTCAAACGGCGCCTGAAACATACCAGATAGAAGTGGTTTATTATAATTAAGCACAATGAAGTACAGTGGTCTGTTGTAAACCTGTTTATTTTACTTCTGCGTCAGATTTTGACACTGCTAAAGCCAGCAAAACTACACGTTGACACTGTTACAGCCAGCAACACTACACATTTATACTGTTAGAACCTGTAACACATTGACACTGTTAGAGCCAGCAACACTACACATTGATACTGTTAGAGCCTGTACCGCATTGACACTGTTAGACTCAGCAACACTACACGTTGACACTGTTAGCACCTGTAACACGTTGACACTGTTAGAGCCAGCAACACTACTCATTGACACTGTTAGAGCTTGTAACACGTCGATACAGTTAGAGCCAGCAACACTACACGTTGACACTGTTAGAGCCTGTAACACGTTGACACTGTTAAAGCCAGCAACACTACACATTGACACTGTTAGAGCCAGCAACACCACACATTGACACTATTAGAGCCAGCAACACTACACGTTGACACTGTTAGAGCCTGTAACACGTTGACACTGTTAATGCCAGCAACACTACACATTGACACTGTTAGCGCCAGCAACACTACACGTTGACACTGTTACAGCCAGCAACACTATACGTTGACACTGTTAGAGCCTGTAACATATTGACACTGAAACTGCTTGCAATTGTTAATGGTATATCAATTCAAACTTTTTAAACTTACTTAACTGAGAGTATGATACTAAACAGTATGTCTATGTCTTACAAGGGTAGTAACCCTTTTGAATGTAGTTTTCTATAAAATTATATTTTGAATATTAGAAAGAAAGAGAAGAGGGTAAAAGGAAAGTTGGAACTAAGAAAGAAATAGTGTGTATAAAGACATGTCCAAATGGGAGAACTAAGAGTTGTGAGAACGAGGGAAAGGCCCAAAAAGGTGGAACCTCATAGAGGGTGGCATGAGGGCTGGAAGGTGACGTGTCACTCACCTGGCGCCGCATACTCGTCATAGAGTGCGGCGGTGTGACTGGTGAAGGTGTCTGGGACACTGGTGCCGAGGGCGATGATGGTGATGCCAGCCACTGATGCCTTCAGCCCAATCACACAGCTCAACAGGTTGCCCAGCTGCCACAAACACAACAATCTGTTATTTTGTCTAAAGTTTTCTGAAATTTATAAACAAATATAATTTACCAAAGTATCAAGATGTAATAAACAATTGATTAACAATGGCTAAGCCATTAGCGTAGTCGATCAGGACTGCAATTAGGATTACAGGCAAAAGTAATAATTTACACTAATTTTCTAAGTGACTGTAAAGTGAGGTTTCAGTGTAATCATATTCATGTACATTTTACAAGTAATAACTGATTACATTGGAGATGTAATGACATGGTTTGTGGCTGAGACAGTTAATTCGACGGTGTAATATGACAGGTGTTTGATGTGTTAGTGTAATATGACAGGTGTTTGATGTGATGGTGTAATATGACAGGTGCTTGAAGGTGGTGTAATATGACAGGTATCTGAAGGTGGTGTAACATCACAGGTTTTTGATGTGATGGTGTAATATGACAGGTGCTTGAAGGTGGTGTAATATGACAGGTATCTGAAGGTGGTGTAACATCACAGGTTTTTGATGTGATGGTGTAATATGACAGGTATTTGACACGGTGATGTAGTATGACAGGTGTTCAAAGGTGGTATAATATGACAGGTGTTTGACATGGTGGTGTAATATGACAGGTATTTGAATGTGGTATAATATGACAGGTGTTTCAAGGTGGTGTAATAATACAGGTATTTGAAGGTGGTGTAATATGACAGGTGTTCGAAGGTGGTATAATGAGACAGGTGTTTGACATTATGGTGTAATATGACAGGTGTTTGAAAGTTGTGTAATATTACAGGTGTTTGATGTGGTGTAATATGACAGGTATCTGAATGTGGTATATGACAGGTGTTTCAAGGTGGTGTAATAATACAGGTATTTGAAGGTGGTGTAATATGACAGGTGTTGTTCTTGATATGGCTGCTATGACATGTACATGTTTGCATGGAGTAGCTTTGGGTTTATTCGTGTTGATGTTACTACATGTATGCCTATGGAACTTTCCCTATAATGAGGACTGAGACTGAAGTAAACTTATCTTTTCTTATAATGAGCAAAAAATCATTAAATGCATCAATAGACTTTACAATCATTTTTTAAAGATAACATTAAATCTGCCAAGATATAATTAACTAGTGTAATGACATTTCTAGCAACTGTGACCAGAGTATCATTCTACTGTCACAATGGAATGACATCTCTTGCAACTGTCATCAGAGCATCAGTCTATTGTCACACATGGAATGACATCCCTAACAACTGTCACCAGAGCATCAGTATATTGTCATACATGGAATGACATTTCTAGCAACAGTCACCAGAGCATCAGTCCATTGTCATACATGGAATGACATCTCTTGCAACTGTCATCAGAGCATCAGTCCATTGTTATACATGGAATGGCATCTCCAGCAACTATCACTAGAACATCAGTTTATTGTCACAAGAGCTTCAGTATATTGTCATACATGGAATGACAACTCTTGCAACTGTCACCAGAGCATCAGTCTATTGTCACACATGGAATGACATCCCATGCAACTGTCACAAAAGCATCAGTCCATTGTCATACATGGAATGACATCTCTAGCAACTGTCACGAGAGCATCAGTCTGTTGTCACAAGACTGACCAGAGAGAGAGCAGTCCAACTGACAGTTGCACACGGAAACCATTGGTATGGAGTGATCCACTATGGCTTGTTTACCATGTAGCTCTGCCGCGTAGCATCGAGGTCACTACTGCAGTACGGGTTGTCTGGTGACGTAGCACCATGTCAATCGATCACGTCGCAAATGTGCCTGCGAAACATTGTTAATCATGCTTTATCGCCCAGCCCTAGACTGCGAGATTCACAATTTACTAGCCATAATACTAACGTCCTGACCACAACATGATCCCCATAAAACGAGTATGAGCAACTGTCACGAGAGCATCAGTCTGTTGTCACAAGACTGACCAGAGAGAGAGCAGTCCAGCTGACAGTTGCACATGGAAACCATTGGTATCGAGAGTTCAACATTGTATAAAATCTTTCTTTACTTGTTGTTATAGTCACCATCACAGCACTGTTCTTCTAAATGTTTGACCCGATACTTGGGTTTCGTAGTGTCACTAAGAGATTTTTTGTTCCCTGAAACAACAGCATTCATGAGCAGCACAGACAACGTAGACATACAACATTATACAGCAATATATGGCACTGTGTAAAGAAAGTTTGTTATAAATATTTCATGAGCAACGGTAACTGGGTATGTGCGGTTTTTGCTCTGGATGACAATCATGTTTGAATGTTGTACCCACAAAGAGAGTGGTTACAGTCCACCAAACCTCAGACATGTACAGTCTACAGGACACATTCAACCAATCTGAATAAGTTGGATGAATGCCCTAATAAAAGTACTGCATCATTATATACATCATCACTTTGATGTCATCACATGGATGAAATAAAACACTATTCTTCTTCTTCTTAAGGGTAATGCAGAGAGAGTGAGTAATGAGCATCAAGAGATGTGAGAAGATGGAAGAAGATGACAACTGTACAGTGAAGGCTATCGTAAGGAGAAGTGGAAAAGGATAAGAGGCAGGGCTAGGCAGGTACATGCAGGTATATTGCTGCAGTACCTGATAGTAACATAAATGGCAAGCTAAATGGTAGTGGCTAAAACCATGTCCCGCACTTGCAGGCAACTACCTCGAGGTCCAAAAGGAATTGGGAACTATCTATATGTATATAATATTCTGGTCACTAAGATTAATTTATATTCTTTTCCTTTTTGGGACACTTGAAGTCTTGGCACATCTCTTTCTCTTCACCTGACCTGGCTTTTTCCCACCATTAGGTCCTGTCACTGCCAATTTGCCGTCAGTTGATATGACAGTTCTGGAATCCATCATCCAAATGAAACGAATAAATTTCTTGAAATGATTATCCCATTTCTCCTTGGGAAGGCACGACCACACATCAATAGGCACATAACATTTGGTAAATGGTGGGCACAGGATATAGTCTCCCTGGCCAGCCAAACATCTTTTCAGATCCTGGTACTGAGTCCGCACAACATCGTAAAGTTTTAACACCAGGGTGGTCAACGGTTGTCCCTTCCAATTGACAGCATGCTTCAGCATGGCATTCAGACTTTCACAATTATTGTTAGTCCAGTTTACAAGAGGGGTCACACCTACTGCTTTAGCCTGGGTTATGAAGTTGGAATAAAGAAGAGAGACAACCCTATCTTGAAAATATGTGTTAAAGGATGGTGCAGCAATATTGATTAAATCCTCTGTCTTCTTTAATGCGTGGTCAAACGTGACATCCTCATCAGCACTTGTGATGCCACTTGGCCCAAATATTGAGGTTATGATAGATGAACGGTCTTTATGGCACACACCAATCTTGTCTTTTAGGTAGGCGTCTACATTCTGTTTCAGGTGCCGGGTGCAACTGAGTAGGTTAGAATCCGGAAAAGCTGCTTCCATGGCTTGCTTGAAGTTGCTTCATTGCCTTCTCATCATCTGTGCCAAAGATGGGATGTGATGGTGTCCCTCGTAGCTTACCAGCAAGGTGGCTGAAGAAACTGTTATAACTTAAAAAGTCACTGTTGCCGTGTAAATAAAATGGGCCTGCAAAGATTGGGTGGTCATGTGTGTCCCTCCTGGTCACTGCTAAATGTTTAAAGACACAAACGGTAACATGGACGTTGCCTAAATTAAAAGTCTTGTCAACGCCGAGAACAGTAGAGTGGGCAAGTGGAGCAGAGCAGCAGAAACGTTTGATGTCAAGCAGCTGGTTCTCTGT
Source organism: Escarpia spicata (assembly GCA_963995525.1). Lineage (NCBI taxonomy): Eukaryota > Metazoa > Annelida > Polychaeta > Sabellida > Siboglinidae > Escarpia > Escarpia spicata. The sequence continues at coordinate 67,241 of CAXEFP010000775.1, forward strand.
ATATAAAATTATTGCAGGCACCTTGTCCTTCCCAACTTCTACTCGCTGCACAAATTCATGGGTCTTTACCATTGTCTCAATGTTCTGCACGTGGTCAGTAAAATTAACCTGGTTTTTCTGCGATAGCCGCTGTCTTTGCTTTTTCTCCCTATACCTCATATTTGCTACTTGCTTTCGTGACCTGGGACCACCCATCTCTCCAGAATCATCTAGGCTCTGCCACACCTGGTTTGGGGGACAGTGCTGAACTTGCTCCTTCATGTTATCTAGTACAGCTCCTTTGGTACGAATGTAATTTCTGCTACAATGTTTGCTGCTTCCATGAGGCACCCGACCTGGAAATGTACCTATATACTCTGCAACTGCAACCTTCTGCTTGCCATCTAGCAATGCCATAATCATATTTTGCTCAATCCATGATATCCTGCGTTTATACTGTCCACTCTGTGTATGTTTAGCATAAGCCCTATGTAGAACTATTATGGACTCTGGGTGTGGTTGGGGCTCCAGAGGGGTGACAATTCGTTGCCTCCCACCATTTGCTCTTTTGTACAACACAGTTCCATACAGACTGTCATGCAGCACTACCTCAGTTAATTTTCCTGTAACGCTACGCAAAAACATGGCAGTGTTTGTGGGACCACTCACCCAGGCCCCACAATCATCCCAAAACTGGCTCTTATTGCTGTTGTGATGGTGACGAATGTTAGCAGTGTTATCGAAAACAAAAAACTTATTCTCTTTTAGACCCACTGGTATAGATTCATGACCCACTATGCCATCTAAACAAAGAATATATAGAAGGTTTTGTGTTTAAAGAAACAGGGGTTGAGTGATGATCCTCATTTCTAAGCGGTGGTGTGTACCGTGGTGAGGCATCTGGTGTGAGGTCAGGTAGGACTGGGCAAGGGTCCTCCTCGGCGGCTGAGTGATCATCCTCACTTCTAGGTGGTGGTGTGTACCGTGGTGAGGCATCTGGTGTGAGGTCAGGTAAGACGGGGAAAGAGTCCTCCTCAGCAGCTGAGTGATCATCCTCACTTCTAGGTGGTGGTGTGAACCGTGGTGAGGCATCTGGTGTGAGGTCGGGTAAGACTGGGAAAGAGTCCTCCTCAGCGGCTGAGTGATCATCCTCTCCTACCAGGTCCACAGTAATGTGGTCTTGGGTGTGATGAAGAACCACAAAGTGGTTCGGCCTGAAGTCACACACTCGACGTGGCACATGCATAGTTGTCCACATGATGGTCATGACAGGCGGTGCAGAAGTGCGGACCCCACGGCCGTAGACTCTTCTGGTCAGTGGGTCAGCACTGAAGTAGTCGTTGATGGATGGCGGGCAATATGACTGAACTCCTACGCAGAGGGCAGCACTGGCGGCATAGATTATAATCATTTCTGAGAATGAGCCAGGTGTAGTAACTGACTCCAGAAGTTGACTGTAGCTATCGTGGAAGAGACGATCGTCACGAATCAAGTCGTTGTAGGTAGGGTGTTGCATATCATAGAAATCTATGTGACTCATTATTTCCATAGCTGTGAGGAGGCGAATATGTTGGTGATGGTTCTCATGCCCATACAAACCAATGACGGATAGGTGGACATGATCAGAACCTAATATAGGATGCAACATTTGCAGGACTCCAGTAGCAGCAGCATCTCGTCTTCCAGGTGGTGTGCCCAAGGTGGGGTAGTCAGGCAGCTTGATGTTGTACGTTTTCAGTAGCAGTCGCTCACTCTCCACGGAAGCCTCCAGATAACCGGAAGAAGAGGCACTACAAAGTCTGTCAAAGCCAACGTGACATCTTTTTTTTAAAAGCAAATTATTTTAATCCAAATTTAATAACAATGTAGGTTTCTTTAATATGAACAATACTTGGTATACCTAAGCTGATAAAGCTGTCAGATCACATGTACGTGGACCTTTTCTTTCTTTAACTAATAGGGAACAATTTTTTTAGGTAAGACCTTATGTTAATACAAAATGCTATAAGGGAAGTAAGCAAACGGGACTGTATTATTATGGGGGATTTAAACCACGGGCATATACAATGGAATTCTCTACAGAGTATGGGGAGTGTGGACCACAAGTTTTTAGTTCAAGATACTTTCCTTTCTCAACATGTGCTACAACCAACCAGGGGTGAGAATGTGTTAGACATAGTTTTGTCCTCACAGAATGAATTAGTTGACAATGTCAAGATATGTGAGCCACTGGGGAGTAGTGATCACAACCAGATACATTTTATCAAACTACTATTGGAAATTGTAGAACAAATTAGCGTACCGCTTGCAACAGTTTATTATATATTTTTTTCTCAGTTAAGAAAGATAGAAGGACTAGAGGACATGAAGTTACATTAAAGTGTAGTGTAGATTAGATATAAGAAAGTTCTCATTCTCACAAAGGACTGTAAATGAATGGAACAGATTAGCTGCTGATTGTGTGGGTGCTAGTAGTGTGAATATGTTTAAAAATACAATCGACACATATCTCAGAAGGGCGGGATACACATAGATAAAAGGGTCGGACTCTCAATAAGCCAAAGGGCTTCCTTGTCCTCCTGCCACCTAGCCATTGATGCATGGTGCCTTAAATGTGCTTTGTGTGCAAGCCTGAATTTCCAAGTGTTTACATTTTTCTTAAATTTCAAGTTTTAAAACACCCTAAAAAGACTGTCACGGCGGGTCACAAAACGGGACATAAATAGTAACTTTTTTGTGGCTTCAAATATTTCTATAACTTGTATTTTTCAATCCAGTCTCAATTCAATTACAGGTGTACATAAGTAGTTAGAACTAAGCAGCAGCCTTAAGCCAGTCTGTATTTCAGAAGGCTTTATGATACCCCCTGGGAATCATGGTCTGCAATTAGTTGCACCCTAGAGCCAAACTGACCAAACAGTTACCCTACCTTCTGGATAAGGATGGACAGCCTTAATCTGTTTGAGACATCTGGTAAGGAATTGTAGACTTTCAACTGTACACTAAATAAAATAGTGTAGTGTTGTTATCAGGCATGTGGTTTTGACTGACCAGGAATGGATGTTGTTTGCAATATATCATATAGATACAAAATAATAGACCTCATATTACCATTATAATATAATAAATCATAATTGATGTACTTTTTAATTAAACAGAATACATTACAATTACAACATAATTTCAAAATCTGAATTAACTATATAAAATAGTGTAGTTACACGACAGAAAGTAATTACAGTTAAGCCATTTGAAACATGAAAGAAACCAGTTAACATTTTGGTATAATGGCATTGACTAATTACTTACTATTACACCACTACATTTTGTAACACATATCATTTAAGATGGTATAACTCCTGAAGTACTACAATGCACAACTTCAAACTTCCAACGATTTTTATTAAGAAATGCAGAATTATTGTTTACACATAAACACCAAAGATAAACAATTCCTTCACCTAGCAGGTTGTAAGGTAATCATGGTTGGATAAAACTTTTATGATGTACATCTAAATACCATGCCATGAAACCTTCAACTGTTATTTAATAATATATTATTATATACATACCTTTTCAGTGAGGCCTCAATATCGTAAGTGCCACTGGTGAAAGCACAGCAACGACAAAGGAAGTGGTCTGGTTTTTCCCAGGCTGACAGCAGGTCAGCATCCATGGGAACACATCGACTGCAAAAAAAAACTATTCAGAAGAAAATCTGTTTACCTTCCTCTACATATGTGACACAAATCAAGAATCAACAGAATGGGGTTGGTGATCCCAGAATTTAGGCAATTCTGCCACAATTTCCCGTTTACTTATAATGACTGCTAACATCATTTGACACCTGAGGAGTAGGCCATACTACTACTACGGTACTCAGCAGGAGTAGTATAACACACACATACATGCAAAGTCGAACAGTTTTCATGAAACAGTTACACTCAACTGACGTAGTATTAACCATAATAACTTTAGCTGAATATTATGTAGCAAGATTACACTAACGTATACGTAATGTACTGTAAACAAAACTTACCGATGCACCCATTTCAGGCACGATGAACACTCAACAGAGTTGGTGCCACAGCCCTTTGCACAGATGCCACATTGGTATTTCAAAGGCGCCATTTCCTTACACTCTACTCAAACAATGATCAGAAGTCCAATCAAAATGTTGAGATTGAATGTGGTCATTCCCCAAAATATGCAAGCTTATATACAAAATAAGATGCAGATCGAGATATGTGCTGATTGGATGATAGGTTCATGTTAGTAGGCACAGCCTATCTAGAGTTGGACCAATCAAACACCCTGACACGGAAGATGACAGTTTTACACACCTGTAGAGTTTGTTAGAATGTGTTACAAAACTGGCAAGATGTTCATCCAACTTCCTATCCATTTCCTAATATGTGTGGGCATTTGGATGTTATTTGAACAGTTTTAGGCCACATGTTTAAAAGTTATCTGTTATCCTAACCTCTGTAAAGGTTACAATGGATTACTAGACACAATGGTACAAAAATTGACATGGATTCCCACTATATGTGCTTGTTTTACCCACCACCATTTCTGTAATGTCCCCCCTCCAGATATTGATCCACTTGACTGGCCAATCAATGTCACTGAGTAGCACCTGTTGACTGGTATGACTTCAGTGACATCTTTGGTGGGAAGTTTGATTGTCCATCAGTATGAAGTGGGTCATTTTTTGGAGGAAGGCATGCACGTCAAAGTGGTTTTATACAGTAACTGTTCAGTCAGAGCTGGAACACTACAGACATGTAAGTAGTTGTGAACTGGAGGGGGTACCCTAATGACAGCATGTATACTGAGATAACAGAATGCCATTCTATAGAAATGCTACTTAGATGATTAGCTTAAAGACACCAATATTATGTGTTAATTGTGTCAAGATACTTGCCCACCTGTGTGGTTTGATAGGAGTGAAGTCCCTAAATCTAATATATACAGCTGTATATTACATATATATATTATTATGTCTATATATATATATATATATGTATATATATAGTCAGTCACAGAAATGATGCAGAAAAAGGCAAAGGAAATAAAGTTACAACTTTAAATTGAGTAATAACTGAACATCTGACTATACAAATTACCATACATGTGTTGAGACTAACGACCCATTTTTTTCTCCAAAATTATGTACAGTGTATATTGAAAATCATTATTTATATATAGTGTATATATATATATGAGTGTGTATGTATGCAAAAACAGCTATTGTCAATTATGTTCTTGTCATGAGGTACTGTTGTGCCAATAATAATTATATCGGTTTTATCTGGATTTAGCTTCAATTTACTTGCTTCCATCCACAGCAAGATGTCAGTGAGACAGTCATTTAAAGTTGATAGAGATGTCTGTGTATCAGTTGGTGAAAGTGATATATACACCTGTGTGTCATCAGCATACACGTGATGATTTATATTATGATTAGTTATGACTCAACTAATAGATGTAGGGTATAAGCTAAACAGACCAGGGCCAAGGACAGAACCTTGTGGGACACCAAATGGAAGATGTTCTGGACAAGACAGTGAGCCAGATATGTTACTTCTTTGGTATTTGTCTGAAAAATATGAACTAAACCACTGAAGAGCTGTGCCAGATATACCAAAATGTATATTAAGGCGATGTAAAAGAATGTTGTGATCTATTGTATCAAAAGCAGCTGATAGATCTAGTAAGGTGAGAGCAGTTAAGTTGCTATTGTCCATATTGCATTTGATAAATGCTGTGAATAAATGTGTTCATGGAGTCGATTTGCAACAATCTTCTCCAATACTTTCGACAAAAAACTAAGATTTCAGACGACTTCAGCTATAATGTAAACACCCATAAATATCCAGTCTGATCGCTTGTATCTGTATGAATAAAACATTTGAAACAACATTATTTTGCTGCATGTTTATTATAAATAGCATGTATGTTAATTCGGGCCCATGTGTCAACGGGCTTTGCACTGTATATTATTTGTTATCAACAAACTTATAAATGTTGATACATTTTGCTCAGTTACGTAAATCGTTACACACCATGATTTATAATGTTATCTAAGAACAGTTTGTTTTCTAACATGTAATTTCATTTCATTTTGTCAAAACACTATATTGGAATATATAGGATATTAGCCTTGGTTTATGGGAATGTGTATCAAATCAAACGTTATGAAAGGTATGTAAAATTTTACATCACAGTATGCGTTTTTATAATAAAATTGGGCATCTGATAGATCATTTCTCAAGGTTGGCATATTTGCAATGTACCCAGTACCAGCTCCCCCAGAATGATAAAACTCCGTGTATAATGAACGTATTGCCAGTGATTGTTGTGAACAGGGTTAGTATAATAAACATTCAAAAACTAAAACTCTTTATAACATAGTAATGTGGTGGGTAACGAAATGTTGTTGCACTAGTCTTGTTTGACCAGGCAGTGCAAGTGCAGGGTTCTGTTGACAGCATAAGAGGGCTGATGCCCGGCTGTCGTGATATTTGCGTTCTACACCTTATAGAACGCCTGTGCGTTGAGGGTGGCCACGCGAAGCACTACCCAGCTTGGCAGATTGCGCAGTGCTGCAATGTACCGTGCCTGATGCACCAGCTCATATGGGTGTCCGTTGTTATGCCCCCGTGGTGACAACAGGGGGGCATCTGTTTCCAACACCAGTCGGTATAGGTCGATCTGTCGTGCCAGTTCGCTAAATCCTGGCGCGGACACCGACTTGTTGGTGATTCCAAAAACACTGTTGGTAAACTGCCGTACCCACTGCCTGTAGTCTGCCAGACTACCGGTGAAACAGTGTACATGTATAAGTTGGCGTTGATGTGTGTGCCTTTCTAGTATTGCCAGTGCTTCGCACATGACACTCGAGAAAGGAACGCGTGCGTTCCCACGCAACTGGAGAACCAGCGGCTTTTCCAACTCCTTAGCCAAGGCAATATGCTTTTCTAGCAATAGTCGTTGGCTGGAAAGCGAATGTAGTGGCTCCGTATAATCGAGGCCACATTCGCCTATCGCCGCGCAGTCAGGACTGCAGATCTTGGCTTGCACCCTGTCCCATGATTCACTATCAAGCGACTTTGCCAGTCGAGGGTGAACACCGTATGTGGTTTTTATAACCACCGTCTGATGACTGACGGTGACCCCTTTTATGACTGGTTGCAACCAGTCGTCTGGAAAGACGCGGTTATCCACCACTGCGGTGAGGCTGACCGTACTATCACCTCGCCAGAGGGAGAAGGCCGTTTCCCACGCTGGGACAGGTTCCATGATAAAATCAAATGGGACAGCAGTTCTCTCCTGGGTCCCTGTCTCCTGGTGTTTCCTCGCCCTCATCTCCCTAGCCTGCAGTAATTGTAGGTGGCAGTGGGCGTCCATGGCGGACTCCGTTATAGTGTGAGCCTGATGGAGTGAGGCAGACGGGACTAGCCATACCCTGAAGATGTCCTGCTTGTGGGGTGGCATCTCCGCCAACATCCTGCCCATGCTGTCCCAGTTGAGGAGCGCCACTGGGTGATTGGGTGGACTCAGCTGGATGTTGACGGCAGCGATAGGTCGGCCTATCATCTCAGCTACTTCGGCTAGCATGACCCGCATGGCCATGTTAGATCGGGAACCTTGCTTTGGGTACCATCCTCTCTTTCTAAATAGGATGACTAGCTCCTCAAAGGTGTGAATGAGGGCCATTCTCCGTGTACTCTCGAGGAGTTCGATCATGGAGTATGCCCACAATTAGCTGGTGATTGTTGCATGGAATTTAAGTTAGGAAGCCCGAATAGGATCTCCTCAGGCATGCACACTTCTCGTCCTAATAACAACATATTTGGTGTGAATCCGGTATTTCGATTCACCATGGCTCGTAGGCTCATCCCCAGTGTAGCCAGGTGTTCGTCCCAGTGGGACATCTTATCAGTAAGATAACACCTGATAAAGGAGAGAACCATTTGGTTTTGTTGCTCTACTTGACCATTGGAACAGGGTGGGTAGGGTGTTGTCCTAGTCTTTTCGACTTGCATTAACTTACACAAATCTGAGAACAATTGGCTATCAAAATTCCTGCCCTGGTCGGTGTGTACCTGTAGGGGGGCGCCATATCTGGTAATCCATTGTTCAAAGAACGTCTTAGCTGTTATTTTAGCTGTTTGTTCGGGCAGTGCATGTAGCTCTAGCCAACGAGTAAATTGATCCAGGATCATAAGTACGTACTTATTCCCAGATTCGCTCGTAAATGGCCCTAGAATATCTAAATGTAACGTTCCCCAGGGATCCCCGCCTGGTAATGGAGCAACTGTGCACGCTGTGGTCGTCCCACTTTGTTAATGTGGCATACCGCCACAAACAATTGGCAGTCCCGGTGCATACAGGGCCAGAAAAAACTTTTCCTTAGTTTTGTGAAGGTTTTATCTCTTCCCCAATGTCCTCCAATGCGATTATCGTGGATCATTTGGAGGACTTCCTGTCTCATTGATTGAGGTACTATTAACTTTAATGTATGGGGACCAGTCTCTTCCTCTCAGCAATAATACAAGACCCCATCCTCTATTTGCAGTTGATCCCTATTATTCCATAACTTGTGGGTACCCACACCTTGGAGTTGTAAATTGTTTTGTGTAGGGGGCTCCCCTTCTAACCAGGTGATTACGGGTCGTAATTCAGTGTCTTGCATCTGGGACTTTCGTAATTCCTGTGAGCTGTATTGGTGCATGTAGTTTGGGCCGGTTTGGTTCTCCCCCATTATACCATTAACTTCACTGGATACATTGAGTTGTCTTTTTGCTAATGGTACTACATAGTCAATTTCCTTCTCGAACGTTCCCCACTGGTTGTGTAGTTTTGTACAATATGTACAGCCACCACAAGGTAGAGAACTAAGTTCTTGGCCAGCTTCATAACAACTGCATATTTCATGTTCCTCTGGTATTCTTGATAATACATTGGCATTGGAATGTCTAACCCCAGGTCTGTGTTGGATAGTCATGGAGTACTGAGACAATTCCTCCAGCCACCTACCAAGCTGGCCTACAGGGTGTTTGAAGCGAAATAACCATGTGAGTGACCCATGATCTGTCCTTATAGTAAACTCACGGCCAAGCAGGTAGTGTTTGTAATGGCGTGTGAACATTACTATAGCCAGCAATTCCTTACGTGTGGTGCAGTACCGTTGTTGTATTGGCGTCAAGGTGTATGACGCAAAGGAAATTGGATGTATTATTCCATTCTGTACCTGATACAGGGCTGCGCCAATTGCCACGTCTGAGGCATCTGTATCAAGGATGAATGGGTCTACATTGTTGGGGAAAGCCAGCATTGGCGTGGTTGTCATTACGTGCTTTAGTTCCTGAAATGCCGTTTCACACGACTCAGTCCATTCGAATGGCTGTTTTGGTTTGGTCAATGCATGAAGTGGTTTCATTTTTTCAGATAATCCCTGAATAAATTCCCTATGATAGTTGACAAATCCTGTGAACTTACTCGGGTTTTAGTTTTAAGTTGTGTACCCCAAATCTCTGGAGAACGACTTCCAGGTTTTCGAGGGACTCCTCAAAGCTCCTCCCCAGTACGATTACATCATCTAGGTATACTAGTACTTTGTTCCATGCGAGACCACGTAAGACAAGATGCATAACCCTTTGGAACGTGGCAGGTGCATTACATAAACCCTGGGCCATTCTGACATGTTCGAAGAGGCCATATTTGGTTAGGAACGCCGTCTTATGACTGCCGCGTTCATCTACCATTATCTGCCAATAGCCGCTGGCCATGTCTAATGTGTGGAACCACAGAGTACCTGTCAAATTATCAATACACTCTTCGATCAAGGGCAACGGAAAAGCATCTTTAACAGTTTTCACATTTAGTTGTCGATAATCTACTGTATATCTTACTTCCCCATCTTTTTTCCTTACTAACACGGGTGCAGATGCACACTTTGATGAAGATGGCTTTATTACTTGGGCATCAAGCATGTTATTCAGTGTCTTCTCCTCACTCTGGAATTTTAGTGGAGTGCGTCTTAGTCGTTCTCTGACCGGGTCTTCATTATAAGTGCTTATGCGATGGCGTATAAGAGTGAATCTTCCTAAATCGTTACTGTCCTTGGAGAATACGCTACCATATTTAGCTAGTAATAGCCCCAATGCGACTTGTTCTCTAATAGAAATGTTCTTCTTTGCTTTGGTGAACATGTCCTCTAAGTGTGGCGGTATTTGTGATTCCACCTCCTTAAGCATAGTGGCGACTTGTGTCTCGTCTAGGCTGTCATCTGGAATAAGGGATACTGCTATAGGCGATGGTGTCTCATTAATCCTGTTTACCTCTTCCCACGAAGGCCCATTATCACCACTAGTATTCCCCATCATTTCAGTACGACTGACCTGTATGCTTTCTCGACAGGGCTCTGAGCTAGTATCTAATATGGCATCAATTTCCACAGCCTGGACTAGTATTTTCCCTCTCTGCAATGTGACTGGTTTGTTGGAATCGTTTATAATCTCCATAATAACGGGTCCAATTTCCCCATTAATTATACAAGATGGGATTATTAACTCGTCTGTCATTTCCGGTGAAGTAACGTAGACATTGCAAGAAGGGTTAGTGCACTCTACCATCACATTACCTCTATGTTTTGGCAGAATTACAGTGCGTTGCGCTACTTGAATTCTACTTATATTGTACTTCACTGCTGGCCCCTTCTTCATCAGGGCATGAACAGTGGTGCCGTCCATCATTACAGTGCTGTTATCGATATCCACAATACAGTGATGCTTTAACAGAAAATCAAGCCCAAGAATAAAATCATCTGTTATCGGTCCCACAGCCACATCGATGTTGTACTGATTTTGTTGTATGGTTATTGGGAGTTTCTAGATTAAATAGCACTGCATATACGAGCCGTGTTCTGCATTCTTAATGGTTATGACCTCTGGGGTCATAGTGCACACATGTCCTAATGAGTCAATAAAGGATTGACTGACCATTGACATTTGGGCGGCAGTGTCTACTACCATGAGCGTATCCTGCCCATAAATTGTGGCTGGTATTAACAGTGTGTGGCCTACTGTTGGGCTCAGGTGAGTACTTCTGACTGTCACATGTTCTCCATTATCTTTGTCCTGTTTATTGGACATGTCCAGGAGCTCATTGTTATATGGGTGTGTTTGTTGGTCAGTAGTCCAAAGTGCCTCTGTAGCTGTTGTATTTACTTTGACACCTGCCCCAATACTACACAGAGCATCTACTTTAACACCTACTCCATCACCATTGTCCTGACTAGTGGACATGCTGGAGGTTGTATTAGCACCTGGGTGCCTTGCCTGGTCAGTCTTCCATTGTGGTGTTGTAGCTACCCTAATGCTCCACTCATTGGTGATACCTACTCCATTACAAGTGTCCGGACTGGTGGACATACATGGAGTTGGTCTGTTATTATCGTGTGTTGGTTGGCCAATACCCCAAAGGGTGATGGTGGACCCATGGCCAACAGGGTTCACCTTATTTAGTTTGACGGTGGTTTATCCGTCCCTTCACTTTTTCTGTTGGAAGTGGTGGGGAGATTACGACGAGGACTGATACTTCGGCTGTAACTGTTATCTGGAGGCTGATAATATCTTCCCCAGTTATCATCCCGATTATCCTCTCGTGAGGGGTTATGGATCTTATATTGCCCACGGATATTATCATCCCTCCCACCATGCCTACCGCCATGCTCATGAGTCCTACATCTCCAACGCCGTGCATCCTCCTCCCCGTTATACCTGCCATCATGTTGATTGTCTCGGAAACCCCTTCTACCTACGCGGTTACTGTGATATCGTTTAGGGCTGCGATACCTGCGACTGTCGTCAGAATCCGTGCTATTGGTGCTACTACTGCTATTGCTACGGTGTCTCTGAACTTGACGTTTTACTGGCGAGTCCCGTCGTGATAGTGTATTCGAGCATTCCCTGGCCAAATGACCCTTGCCTCCGCATTGGAAACAACTCGGGGGAGACGGGGAGCGCCGTCTCTTATTGGCACAGTCACGTGACCTGTGACCCTTCCCCCCGCATGTGAAGCAAGTGTCACTTGGTGCGCATCCCAGGGATATAGTTGACTGCTGTAGCTGTCTCACTACACCCTGTACTACCTGGTCAACCAAAGTTGCCTCCGAGCATTTTCCGGTCAAAATGACTGCAGACTCATCGCTGAAGGCAACTTGTCGGTTATACAGGTTACGACCGCCAAATGTACGCGTTGCACATTGGATGTGCAGTATCGCTTCCACTGCTGTCCTGATTGTTGTCGGGTCACTAAATTTCATGGCTTCCTGGGCGGCATTCCGATCGCGGATGCCCCGTAGGAAGGCTGGTACTGATAGGTTATCGTACAAGTCCTTGTTCATATCCGGATAAGCGTTCACTGTTAGTGCGTATACCCTATCTGCGAAGGTATCTAAACTCTCACCCTCCTCCTGTTTTAAAACTGACAACTCTGCTCTGAGAGTTGTCCTAGCGACGGGTCTGGTGTGGCCATATCTCATACCGAGGTACTCTATGCAATCACTATAGTCACAGCGTTCGTCTTTGGGTAGGCTTCTATGAGCCGTTAGAGCTGGCCCTTGAAGGCATGACACCAATCGTGTCATCTTTTCATTTGGGTCCCAGTTGTAAGCCTCGGCTATGAATTCGAACTGGTGAATCCAATTATCCCATTCACCTGGTTTCCCATCAAACTTGTCGATAGTGACATTTCTGTCACTTGGCCTACGAGATATCTCGAGACCATTCCTATTGTCCTGGCGTCGTCGACTGTGGTTGGGACGTTCCATTGGTTGGTCATCCCCATGTTCAGTGAAGTACCGATCATGGCTAGATCGTTCGTATTGATATCGTTGCGGGCCATCGTAATCACTGTTGGGGAGGGTGTCTCACAGTATGTTTCAAACTGTGGAATACCCAATTACCCGTAGTTTAGAAGATGATTATTTTAAAAGACAAGTACCCGACAATAATTCATGAATTATCAGTGTAACAGAATTCCCCTTTATGCCGTTCTATATAGTTGCAAACGGTGGAACTGACATCCTCGACTTATTGACTAATGTCAGCGAGTTATCGTTAACCAGCAGCGTTATTTCAACTAGATAACCAGTTTAACGAATGTTGTGTGGAGACAATGAGGCGTACAATGGGAGTGGACAATGCGCTTTGTCCGCGAAGTCACCCGTGTGTAATTGCCAATTGAACCACGCCCTTGTCGCTCCGTGGTGAGGTACAAGGGAATGTGCGAAGTATTTAATTACAGTCAACTGACATCGCAATATATATAAGCTTCGTAGTCAACATTTATATGTACTTGGACAACATAGATATAACTTAGTCAATTGTCGTATTCATTGTTCTCCTGGGCGTTACCCGTATAACAAGTTTTCCGTTTTTCCGAATAAGTTTCGGAACAAAAATAGACCGAATAAACGAGAACGCGTATAAATTCACATAGTACAGTCGAATTGACGTTTGAAATTATATCGACTTAGTTCCCTCGGTAACCTGGTGGCGTAGTTGTTGTTGTCATGGGCGTTGCCCCGTATAACAAATTCGTTGTCTTTCCGAATAAATTCTGAAAAAGTTAAACGAATGAACGGAACTGCGCAAAAATCCACATAGCATCGTCAATTTGACATTTGGAATTTGCGACTTATTTGCCCAAAATGTATTTGAACAACTTTTCACGTTGGCCTACAAAGGCGCGTGGACGTACATACACTTCTGGTACCAATGTGGTAAAGAGCGAATGGGTAATTAGTGGTAACTTACGTGGCTCGCTCGTTATGTTCGGTTGCCGCGTTGCGTTCTGTGTTCGCCGTTGATCCTGAGCTGGCACATCGGAAGTAGGATGTCTTGCTCGGGTGGATCGGAGTGGCGCCCTTGGTATGGGTGTGGTTGGGGTTTATATACAGGGCTGGGGTATTGGTGTGCAGTGGTGTGTGCAAGGGGTAGTGGGTGGTTGGCGATGAGTAGTGCTGCCATCTGGTGACTACCACAATGTACAGAAAGGGCAGCACGTGTGTTGTAACAATAAATCAGACATTTTCAATCACCACAGGACGAACAACCCGGGACGTGGAGACGTGGAGTTAATACAGTGGGGTAACCCATACAATGAGTGCGTTGCGTTTTGATGCACAGTGGTGATTTCGAACATGATGAGTTCATGGAATAAGTAGTTCTGGTTAATATACGAGTCCTTAATAATATGGATCGTAATAATATTGATAAGCTGAACGATTTCAAAAAATGTTGGTGAAAACTGCATATTATGCTTGCGTGAAGCAGAAACCGAGTGGTCTCGTATACCACATGCAGGGTTCAATCCAGGCTGCGCAATTGACGCAATATTTTAACAAATGACCCACCAAAATTGCTATATGGAGGTTTGAAGATGCCTAAATGAGGCAAGCTATCTAGATTCAGTCATGTTCTGTTTTTAAAGTGTTCGATGTGCGTTACTTCCATGACATAGAAGTGACTTCCCTGACGAGTAGCTCCACCGGTAAAAAACAAAATGCAACAGATTGAACCCTGCACATGCATTTACATTACACGTAGGCTGTCAATTTGTCATGTTGTTGCACCATGACCATGCTTTTTTATTTCGATTTGTGCTTGAAAAGGTTCCCATCACAACAATTTGATTTTGAATTTTATTATACATTGGGTGGAGATTGCATCTAATTTTCTTCTTTTATCTTTAGGACCCTGAAGCAGCAGTGCCCAGCTGCATTCAAGTTTGGTTTATCTTCAGATTGCCAGCAGTTGGTCGTTACCAACATTACTGAAGGACACAACCATGAGGTTTAACAGGTATGTGTCACGTGCAAAAATCACTAATTTAATTTATTAACACAGCTTTAAAATGCCGACCGGGCACCTGAGGCGTCCTCCCTAGTTTCTAAACTATCCGCCATGCAGCATCATCGCACGCCAGGAGTCATGCGGTGCAGATATGAATTAAATTTACACAGTGTTAGTCTACACTCATTTTAAAACTCTGCATTTCATTTTTGAGCACATATACATTTGTAATTCTTGCAGATCCATGTTCTGTAAACATTCTATTATGCAATGATCAGAGCATATTCCAATACATTTGTAATTCTTGCAGATCCATGTTCTGTAAACATTCTATTATGCAATGATCAGAGCATATTCCAATACATTTGTAATTCTTGCAGATCCATGTTCTGTAAACATTCTATTATGCAATGATCAGAGCATATTCCAATGCATTTGTAATTCTTGCAGATCCATGTTCTGTAAACATTCTATTATGCAATGATCAGAGCATATTCCAATACATTTGTAATTCTTGCAGATCCATGTTCTGTAAACATTCTATTATGCAATGATCAGAGCATATTCCAATACATTTGTAATTCTTGCAGATCCATGTTCTGTAAACATTCTATTATGCAATGATCAGAGCATATTCCAATACATTTGTAATTCTTGCAGGTCCATGTTCTGTAAACATTCTATTATGCAATGATCAGAGCATATTCCAATACATTTGTAATTCTTGCAGATCCATGTTCTGTAAACATTCTATTATGCAATGATCAGAGCATATTCCAATACATTTGTAATTCTTGCAGATCCATGTTCTGTAAACATTCTATTATGCAATGATCAGAGCATATTCCAATACATTTGTAATTCTTGCAGATCCATGTTCTGTAAACATTCTATTATGCAATGATCATAGCATATTCCAATACGTTTCTTTTAAATATTTTTTTTATAAATGACGATAAAAAATCATTTGCAACAAATGTGCATATATCTTTCAAACTATAGAGTCTTCTGAATGCATATCGGCAGATTAGCTGGCTATGAAATTAAATTGAAATTAGTTAACTTAATGACAGTTCTATTATAGTTTCTTTTTGTTTGTTTTTAGATTGTGTATGTTCATTTGTGGCGTCAACGAAGAATGACGACAGAAGAAAGTGATTGCCGCTGACATGCTTAAACTGAAGAGCAACAAGAAGTTGTTGCAAGTGTACATGCATGAAAAGACTGGGAAAGTGGTAACACTGCGCGATGTTAGCAACATACAAGCCAAAATGAGATCTCATGATGGACACGAGTTGGCCAAAGTGGTCACTCGGTTAAAAGATATGGAGGATACGTCTGGTTTCTATATTATAAAACAGTCTTTCTATGTATATGTATGAAAGTTTGCATTTTTCTTTTATAACGTCCAGTGCCTGGGACTGCTCAAAGTGGTTTACACTTCACTCAAACAATATCTCTCCTTTTCAGGAAGAAATCAGCCATGCTGCAATTTATGCTATTCATTCATACAGCTGAGTGAACTGGGGCAGTGATGGCAACACTCAGTGTTCTGTCCACTGTGCTCTAGTACGCTATACCACTAATGTGTACGTATTTTAATGCATACATGTTTGTATGTTAATGGTATTTATTTTTGTATGTTTTAGGGTCTTTCGTTGAGGTGTTTCATGATGAGGAAGGGACCTTCACGGGCCTCTTTTTTCAAGACTCACTGATGCAAAAAATGTACTGCTCATTTCCGGAGGTTATCATGGCAGACGCAACATACAAGCTGACTGCTTTGAGAATGCCACTCTTCCTCATGTTTGGCATTGATGGAAATGGCCATTCTCAAGTCATTGCTGTCTACTTGACATCCACAGAGACAGCTGCTGTCCTCACACATATGCTGGAGGTATGTTTATCAGGTTTGCTTTTTCTTTTTTGCAGTGTTCCCTATATAAACTTTTTTTTTTATATATCTGAGTGCAGTTTGCTACTCACTTGTGTCGTGACTATCTTAGTGCAGTTTGCTACTCACTTGTGTCGTGACTTTCTTAGTGCAGTTTGCTACTCACTTGTGTCGTGACTTTCTTAGTGCAGTTTGCTACTCACTTGTGTCGTGACTTTCTTAGTGCAGTTTGCTACTCACTTGTGTCGTGACTTTCTTAGTGCAGTTTGCTACTCACTTGTGTCGTGACTATCTTAGTGCAGTTTGCTACTCACTTGTGTCGTGACTATCTTAGTGCAGTTTGCTACTCACTTGTGTCGTGACTTTCTTAGTGCAGTTTGCTACTCACTTGTGTCGTGACTATCTTAGTGCAGTTTGCTACTCACTTGTGTCGTGACTATCTTAGTGCAGTTTGCTACTCACTTGTGTCGTGACTTTCTTAGTGCAGTTTGCTACTCACTTGTGTCGTGACTATCTTAGTGCAGTTTGCTACTCACTTGTGTCGTGACTATCTTAGTGCAGTTTGCTACTCACTTGTGTCGTGACTTTCTTAGTGCAGTTTGCTACTCACTTGTGTCGTGACTATCTTAGTGCAGTTTGCTACTCACTTGTGTCGTGACTATCTTAGTGCAGTTTGCTACTCACTTGTGTCGTGACTATCTTAGTGCAGTTTGCTACTCACTTGTGTCGTGACTTTCTTAGTGCAGTTTGCTACTCACTTGTGTCGTGACTATCTTAGTGCAGTTTGCTACTCACTTGTGTCGTGACTATCTTAGTGCAGTTTGCTACTCACTTGTGTCGTGACTATCTTAGTGCAGTTTGCTACTCACTTGTGTCGTGACTTTCTTAGTGCAGTTTGCTACTCACTTGTGTCGTGACTATCTTAGTGCAGTTTGCTACTCACTTGTGTCGTGACTTTCTTAGTGCAGTTTGCTACTCACTTGTGTCGTGACTATCTTAGTGCAGTTTGCTACTCACTTGTGTCGTGACTATCTTAGTGCAGTTTGCTACTCACTTGTGTCGTGACTATCTTAGTGCAGTTTGCTACTCACTTGTGTCGTGACTTGTGATACGTTTTCTGTTTAATGCTTCTTTATTTTCCACACGACTTTTTATTTATTATAATATAATAACCTATGCATTTATATATATATATTGGAAATGTGTTGGTTAAAATGAATTAGATTGCATTAGCATTTGTAATGTCTGCTATAGGAACTATATGTATGTAAAAAAGTTGGGTAAAGGGTACCTGCTTTTGTATTAACGTACGTTTAGTTTCAATATCTTGTTTTGCTATTCTTTGAAATCTTTCATATCATTTAAAAAAAAATCTCTTAGTGCAATTTGTCACTCACTTGTGTCGTGACTTGTGATTCGTTTTCTGTTTAATGTTTATTTATGTTCCACACATGACGTTTTATTTGTTATAATATAATAACCTTTTTGCATTTTTTTTGCATTTATATTTGTTGGAAATGTGTTGGTTACAATGCATTAGCTCCTACCACTAGAAATAGTTTTATTCTTTGTTTGTTTCTGGGTTTTTTTCTTTTTCTCGGGCCATCTTGTCAAATGGTCCTGACTTTTTTCTATTACATCGCCTTTTTTTTTTGTATTTTTTTCTAAACATAATCTGTTTCTTTTCTATCTCTGACACTTTAAGTAGCTACTTATCATGCACCGCTTTAGCTTTACATGAACCATATACAAATATTATTAAACAAAATCTAGTAACTCAAACACTAAAGGCACACACTCCCATTGAAACATTACTGCACATTGAAAATATGCTGGTCTCATTAAAATTTAAAATACACTGAAATTATAACTGACGAAACTTTTCTCCAATTTACAGGTGGTATTACAAATAATTGTCTAAATAATATTCTAAACATCAGTAATACTGTTGATGAAAATAAAGAATTTCCAACAATACGCCGATCGTCATATTATGATATTGACAAATTTCATATCAGTATCCTAAGCTCAAATATACAGTCCATTAATGCAAAGTTTAGTGAGCTCGAGGCATTTGTAAATGACTTGTCTTGCTTAAATTTTAAATTTAGCATAATATGTCTCCAAGAGAGCTGGTTATCTGATAATGATGACTTATCACTAATTCAATTAAATGGATATGACTGTATATCCCAAGGAAAAAGTTGCAGCATCAAAGGGGGATTATTAATATATATAGATAAACACTTTGATTATGAAGTAAAGATGAAATTAAATATGTATGAACAATGGGAGGGACAAATAATAGAAGTAAATGGAGGAGGCTTATCGCAAACAGTCACTATAGGAAATATATACCGACCTCCAAGGCCTTTAACTGAAAACTATAACGAATTTATAAATGAATTTACAATGGTTATATCATCTATGCAACATCATCAAAACAACAACCTTATTCTTGCAGCGGACTACAATATAAATATGCTAAAAATAAACGAGCAACAACTCTGTAGCACTTTCTTTGACATGTTAACTTCATTTAGTCTCTTCCCCAAAAAGTACTCTTCCTACAAGGTTCACAACATGTACAGGTACACTTATTGATAATTTGTTTTGTAATTTAACAAAGCATATTTTGAAAAGTACAGCAGGAATATTAATTACAAAAATTTCTGATCATCAACCATATTTTATGCTTATGAACACTACTCTAAAAGAGGAACATACTACACAATTTATACGAGTTAATGTACAAAATAAAGAGGCTTATGTTAAAAGTCAGAAATTATATAATCTCTTCTGAAATACATAAAAAATTAGATACAAGTTCAAATGCTAATCCAAACCATAATTATAACATTATCATCAATGAAAGAAATCAAGCTAAAAATAAATATATGACTAGCAAATTAGTGAAATTTAATAAATATAAACATAAAAAATCTACATGGATAACTCAAGGCTTGCTAACCTCAATACGATACAGAGACAAACTTTACAAACAATTAAAAATCACAAACCCTGAATCTTCTGAATATGGCGTATTATTGATTAATCTAAAAACATACAATAGTATTTTGAAAAGAAGTTTTCGCAAAGCAAAGCAATAATATTTTGACAAATGTTTTAATCAATTTAAATTTGATATAAAAAACACTTGGAAAACTATAAATGAAATCCTGTCTAAACATAAAATTAATAAATCATTTCCAAAATATTTTAAAGAATCCGATTCAATTGTGGCAGACAAATTAGAAATTGCAAATAAATTCAATACATTATTTACCAATATAGGTAGTAATCTGGCTAATGATATTAAATACAAAGGCATTCATGATCATTCATATTATCTAAATAAAATAGTAAACTGTAATTTTACATTTAAATATGTTGAAGAAGATATCATAAAGAAAACAATAATTAATCTACCCAACAAAAGTAGCTGTGGATGTGATGGTCTGTCTACCAAACTGCTAAAAATGCTTGAACCTGCAATAACCAAATCTTTAACTTTAATAACAAATCAAGTATTAACCACAGGAATATTCCCTGATAAACTAAAAATTGCTAAGGTAATTCCCATTTATAAAAAGGTGAGCCAGCAGTATTCAATAATTATAGACCCATATCTCTTCTACCAGCTATTTCAAAAGTACTTGAAAAAATTATTTTTTACCAATTATCATCTTATTTAAAAGCTTTTTTTTGACCATCAGTATGGATTCCGACCTAAACATTCAACTGAATACGCAGCACTAGAATTAATAGATAGAATAATAACCAAACTGGATAAGGATGAAATACCCATTAATATTTACCTAGATCTTTCCAAAGCCTTTGATACCATTGACCATTTAATTTTAATTGACAAATTGAAATATTATGGTATACATGGAACAAATCTGAACTTATTCAGCAGTTACCTAACAAATCGTAAACAATATACGGAAATTTACAATATAAAATCAAATATGTTATCAATAACAACAGGTGTACCACAAGGTTCAATCTTAGGACCCCTGTTATTCATCATATATATCAATGATTTTGCACAAGCCAGTAAAATGTTTAATTTCATAATGCATGCTGATGATACAACACTTTCAGCGATAACATACATGACGAAAATTTATAATCTTTAATAAATGAAGAACTTTCAAAAATAAATGAATGGCTCAAAATAAATAAATTATCGCTAAACATAGCAAAATCGAAATACATGACATTTCAAATGGCAAAGAAAAATATACAAACACTTACTCTGAAGATAGACAATGTAAATATTGAACAAGTCAAAGAATTACATTTTTTGGGTTTAATTATATATACAAATCTAAACTGGAAAAAGCACACTGAAAAAATATCAAATGCTTGTTCTAAAAAAATTGGCATTTTAAATAAATTGAAACTGTTACCTCTTCATATTAAAATCATATTGTATAATTCTTTAATAGTGCCACACATTAATTATTGCATAATGGTGTGGGGCTTTCAATCAAATAGAATAATAAAACTTCAAAAAAAGCCCTGAGAATTATTACCTTAAGTAATTATACTTCCCACACAGAACCACTTCACAAAAAACTCAACTTGTTAAAAGTAGATGACATTCTTAAATTACAACAATTAAAATTTTACTGTAAATATTTACATAATGACTTACCAGTTTATTTACAAAACTGGAGGATAATGTTTAACTATGAGGTACATAATAATTATACAAGAGTCAAAAATAAAATATACACTTATAAAATTAAACATGAATTTGCTAAGAAATGTCTTAGGCATAATTTGCCACTTTTATTAAATACCAAATCTTTTTATTCTGGAAGAATTTAATTAGGTGATGTATTGATTCAGTTAAAGTTTTATTACAAAAGGTGGCTCCTCGATAGCGTCTACCACAGTCTTAGAGGAGTCTCCTGACCCTACTTTTCGTTATTTATCATACATTATACCATGTTTACCATAAGGTTATATATTTGTATTATTTAATTTTTACATGGATGTATTTTATGTATTATTTGAAATGTCTGGGTCAAATAAAACAAATTCTTCTTCTTCTTGTTGCTGTTTCAGCATTGCTGCAGATGGCATGGCAGTATACAGTGTTTATGCCAGTATATTGTGTGGATTGATATGTATATACATGTATACATTTTGTTATTTAACCATTCTACATCACCACGATGTTATGATAGTGCTTTCTTTGGAATAATTTTCATTTGTTAAAACCGGTGTTTTTCCAATGGAAACATAATATTTCTAGAAGTACTGACGCTACGTTAATAATTTCGATGCATAATTGATTAAGTATGCATTTCTAAACAAAATGTCCCATCTAGCTGCCATGTCTCTCCTTAAAAGGCCAACACCTGATTGTTTATTGCATTTGGTTATTTACTTAGATTTTCAAGACCACAATGATGCCTGGTCGAGGACAGGGGTCATCATGACAGACAAGGACATGTCTGGGCGCAATGTGTTCGGTACCGCTTTCCCTGTTGCGACCCTCCAACTGTGCCTGTTTCACACCTTGCGCAGTTTTTTGAGGGAGGTCACACTAGAAAAGATGGGCATCCGCTCAGGTCAACGTGATGCTCTGCTTGGCATTTTCAGTGCCATGGCTGTTGCTCGTTGTGAGCGACAGTTTGACGAGCAGTGTGCACTGCTGGACGAGATGTCCATTCATGCTGCGTCAGCGTACTTCCGTCGCAACTGGCTGCCAATCAGGAACGAGTGGGTGGCATGCTTCAAAGCGAGGCATTTCATGTTTGGGGAGCAGACAAACAATCGACTCGAAAGCCTCAATGGGAAAATAAAGAGTGTTTGTTCGGAGTTTTCGTCTCTCAACACGTTCTTCAGTGAATTCTTCACTGTTTTGCGTGTGCTGCGAGGCGAACACGACCACAGCAGCATCATGAACCACATCAGCAAGTCAACATGCCATGACACAGCCACAATGACCGAAGATCGTCGCTATGAGAAACTGCTCAGTGCACATGCGTATGGCCATGTTCTGGTAGAGATCGCCAAGCGTGGCACGGTGCAGCTCCCAGAAGATGCCGGAGCACCAGTGCCATCATCAGAGGGGCCACTGCTCCCAGAAGATGCCGGAGCACCAGTGCCATCATCAGAGGGGCCACTGCTCCCAGAAGATGCCGGAGCACCAGTGCCATCATCAGAGGGGCCACTGCTCCCAGAAGATGCCGGAGCACCAGTGCCATCACCAGAGGGGCCACTGCTCCCAGAAGATGCCGGAGCACCAGTGCCATCATCAGAGGGGCCACTGCTCCCAGAAGATGTCGGAGCACCAGTGCCATCATCAGAGGGGCCACTGCTCCCAGAAGATGCCGGAGCACCAGTGCCATCATCAGAGGGGCCACTGCTCCCAGAAGATGCCGGAGCACCAGTGCCATCATCAGAGGGGCCACTGCTCCCAGAAGATGCCGGAGCACCAGTGCCATCATCAGAGGGGCCACTGATGGTCACTGATAGTACGTGTACGTGTGCATTTCGCTGTTCATTTCGTATGCCATGCCGCCACATCTTCGCACGTAGGCAGATGAGTGGCAAGTCATCTTTCGATGCTACCCTGGCAGATAACCGATGGACTGTCAGTTACAGCGTTGACTCTGTGTCGACAGTGAGCGTCATGCAAGTTTCGGAAGTGGCATCTGCCACCTCCCTAGCAGTGTTGACGGCTCACCAGAAGTATCGCCAAGCGATGGCAGTTGCTGCTGACCTTGCCAGTTTGGCATCGGAAGTCGGCATGCAACAGTTTCGGGAGCGCCGGAATTTGCGAGCCGAATGGGCCAGTGGGTCACCTGTTGCCCCTTCTACCAACACAGTACCGTCTATCGTACCTGCTTCCGTTGTGCCTTCTACCGTGCTTGCTTCTGTTGCGCCATCTACCGTGCCTGCTTCCGTTGTGCCATCTACCGTGTCTGCTTCCGTTGTGCCATCTACCGTGTCTGCTTCCGTTGTGCCTTCTACCGTGTCTGCTTCCGTTGTGCCATCTACCGTGTCTGCTTCCGTTGTGCCTTCTACCGTGTCTGCTTCCGTTGTGCCATCTACCGTGTCTGCTTCCGTTGTGCCTTCTACCGTGTCTGCTTCCGTTGTGCCATCTACCGTGTCTGCTTCCGTTGTGCCATCTACCGTGTCTGCTTCTGTTGTGCGATCTACCGTGTCTGCTTCCGTTGTGCCATCTACCGTGTCTGCTTCCGTTGTGCCTTCTACCGTGCTTGCTTCTGTTGCGCCATCTACCATGTCTGCTTCTGTTGCGCCATCTGCTTCCGTTGCACCATCTACCGTGCCTGCTTCCGTTGTGCCATCTACCGTGACTGCTTCCGTTGCACCATCTACCGTGTCTGCTCCCGTTGCACCATCTACCGTGTCTGCTTCTGTTGCGCCATCTACCGTGCCTGCTTCCGTTGTGCCATCTACCGTGCTTGCTTCTGTTGCGCCATCTACCGTGCCTTCTGCTGTCGCAGCTGATCATGGTAATTGAGATTATAAATAATCCGAATAGCATTTTTTCTGTAACAGAATAACTTTTCTGAACAGTTTTTGAAACTTGTTGCAACCATTTTTATGTGTTCTCTCCTTGTTACGTGTTCATCAGTTGTTACTCCAAGGAACTTTGTGTGTGTGGCACATGCTTTTTGATGCGTGTTTCAACCATTTTTATATGTGTTCTCTCCATGTTAGTCCAAGGAACTTTGTGTGTGACACATCAAATCTTATTCCAGTTGATGTTGACACACTGAAGCAGCTGAAGATGCCTCCAGTCATGCGATATTGGTATGTTGTCATAGAATTTCCATTGGTAATAAAATGCTCCATACAATGTTGCTACATTACGGATTTGTATTTATTCATTACCACCAGGTATTTAACATGTCAACATAAGTTGGTACAATAGATAGAAACATGCATACAAATCTATAATTTTAACATGCACAGCGACTATTTTATATTTGGCAGAGATGCTCGGTAAAGGTTTGAAAAGTAGAAATTATGTACAAATTTATGCTATATCTTCTTATACAATTATTTATACCAATTTAAAAAAATTGGGAATTGGCTCTTAAAATGACTATACTCCATTTACTATAAAAATCCATTTATAACTATTACGTTACAACATCATACCCATTTTTACTCTGCTGTTGTAACACAATATAGAATTATAACAGAATTTTTGGAAAAACAACATTAAGTAATTGCCATAGTTTTATTCAATTTATATTCTATTTGTGCCACCACCAACGCTATATCAGATTTTGTTATTCATTATGCTCATGTTTATTATATAGTTTTACATGTAATTGGATACATTATAATTGAGCATGTCTAATGGAAATGGCTCAATATATTCGAGTTAATATTTTCAATTATTTTAAAACAGCAGATTTATAATCATTATGATAATGTTATTATACTAATATCCTTATTTTAATTATACGCGGGTACTAGCAGACTTACAGATACTGAGGCACAGGGAAACATGAAAGACAGCCGGGAAATTGCTCGGACCTATAACACTGATGAACACGGTTCTGATGCTCGGACCTTTATCACCGACGTACGCGGTTTCCGATGCTCGGCACTGCTACACTTCCGAGCACCGGAAATAAGCTTAGTAGGCGCATGCGCATTGAGTGCTCGGACCTTTATCACTGAACGCACACGGTTCCGATGCTTGGCTACGTAACAACGTCGTTAAATTTATTTTCTTTTGGGGACTTTTATGCAACAAACCAGCACTGTTTGACAGGTGCGTATTTTGTTGATGTGGCGATCATCCGAAATCTACTCCAAACTTGTCACGGTGCCATCACAACCGAAAAGAACAACTATTCTAGAGAGCCAGGAACGGTAACACAACTCCTTAAAGATCTCCAGTGGGACACCCTCCAATCAAGAAGAAAGACTTAGCATATTATATAAAATGGAACATAACCTCATAGATATCCCACTAGATCAATACATCAAACGCAACATCAGATGCTCACGTAAACATAATAAACAGTTAGTACAAATCAGGCACTCGACAAATTTGGAAACAGCTTTTTCCCAGTCACAATAAAAGAGTGGAATTCTCTACCTCCAAGCATTGTATCAAGTACATCACTGAACTCATTCCAGATTAGTCTAGCCCAACATGTAAACAATTAATCTATAAGAGCCACCATGCGCACTGGCGTGATGTGTCCATAGGACATTTTGCCAGTCAAAATACAGATACAGATAGATAGAGAAAGGCGATGCCACTAACACATATCTAGTTCTGCTTTACACACGTATTCTGAAATCTCATTGAAATGTTGAATTTATAGATACAAAATATATACATCGATATTTTGATGTTAGTGGCATCACCTTTCCGGTTGTGATGGCACCGCGACACGTTTGGAGTAGATTTCGGATGATCGCCATATCAACAAAACACGTCAAACAGTGTTGTTTTGTTGCATAAAAGTCCCCCAAACACAATAAATTTAATAAATACAGCTCGGTTTTGTGTCTATGATGATGGGAATGATGAAACAAATACAGCAGCATCGAAAAAATTAGGTAAAAAGATCGTTTAATAGCGTTAATAATAAAGGCCAAGAAGATGCAGGATTACCGATTACCCATCTGTACTATAGGGAAAGTTGTGTTATTGCAGGTGCCTGTCGTACATTGGCAGGTTGCACCACCCACACCCCATCGCACTGCACTTGTCTTTCCTGTGGTAACATTTAGTAGTTATAAGGCAATCGGTTCTTTGCAATACATTTTGACAAATTACTAAAATTAAATACTTTTCTTTCTGCTTACACCTGCTATCAGTGTTGACGTGTTGTTGCAGTCACGCAGTGCGAGTCCTGTACAAGGGGAGCAGTCAAGCCAGGAGGTAAATATGACATTCAATACAATACACTTTATCTAACTTGCAGGTAACACGTGTCGCTGGTGCAGATAAGTTACTACAACTGACTTTGGCACATTGCCAATGCTCCTGTCCATAAATGCTGCCAATAGGGTGTTTTTTTCAGTCATCAAGCACAAGCACTGATTTCGCGGACGACAACAAACTTGCTTTCTTTGCGGCAAGCAGAAGACGCTGCGAAAATAACCAATATTTTATATTAAAACCTTTTGCTTATAATAGTATGCTTATATTACATATGTTGACACCTTGCAGCCGCTTATCACTTCCTGTTGTGTCGCTGCCTTGACAGAGTAATTGCATTTGTATCATACTTTTACTGCGTAGGGGCATGCAGTCGCTTATCACTTCCTGTTGTGTTGCTGCCTTGACAGAGTAATTGCATTTGTATCGTACAATGCTTGCTACATTCAATTACTGGTGTATCTGAGTATTTTGACAACTGCTTTATATTGTGTTTTGACAACTTGCATTTATATCACATTTTGACAGCTGGCTATTTCATGTGCAGCTTATCACTTTCTGTTGCCTTGACAGAGTAATTACATCGTATTGTAGAATGGATGCTAAAGTCAAGTTTTCTGTTTATGTGTATTTTCACTGCGGCGGCATATTTCAGAACCTTGTTCTTATTAAGGTTGAATTCGATTGGACATTACAGAAACCCTGGCCAATGTTCTGTGGCAGTACTAAGTTGGCAATTTATTCCATGCAAGTAATGCCATCATTTCTCTTTGCTCTTATGTGACACTGCCCTGCATTAGTATTCAATGCTTGCTATATTAACTTTTGTCTGTGTGTATTTTCACGGCTGCCCTATGCTGCACAATTTTACACAGCACGTGTACCATATTTTTCTGCTTGCTCTGCTGTAACTCAGCTTGATGCTTTGTGTAAATATATGCCTGTATGTATGCATGTTTTCAAATTGTTGTGCACGAATTATGGTGGAAAAAATTGAAGAAAAAAAAAAAATTACCAAAAAAAATTACCTCACTGCCTTGTACGGGGGTTCGACTCCCTCCCGAGGTAAACAATGCAATCGCCGGTGCAGAGTGGGCAAATCACCTCGTGGCCCCGCAAGACAGTGAGTAAATTTTTTGGAAAATTAATTAAAATTAAACGGATTATTCCTAACAAGCTACCAAAAATGCCTTATAATGTATTTCAACTTACACCACAGGAAGAGACACATTCAGCAATGCTAGTATGCCTTATTATGTCACATTCGGACAAACACGTGAGTGTCAGAAGGATAAAATATGGCATATTTATAGGCATCACACTAGTGTAGACCCACTGTCCGAATATCTAAAGTACTTGACATGTTTTCTGATTTTTGTAATGTTTTTTTAATACTCACACCGTCACACGTCCAGGCCTTCTCATTAAAGCATTCTGACCATTTCTAGTCATTCTAGCCACCTTGGGGATTTTTTTTTTTTTAAGTAGAATGGAATTTGGCATGACCTTTCGAGGCTCCTGCAACAACACTTGACCGATTCTGGTACTTTTACACGCCCAGGGGTTTCCCCCAGGCGAGTTTTTCTTTTACCCCCTCTTGTCTTGCCCCTTTCTTTTGCCCCCTTGTAGTGACGATTTGGCCCCAGCGTTGTGTGAAATCAATATATTAAAGGGAGACGGTTCATTCCTTCTTCCCAGAATTAGCTAGCATGGTAATTTGTAACAGGAAGTGTGCTGTGTTGAATGTTGGAAAAAAGGAAATCGTTGAACATTAAAGAGTATTGTAGTCAACTCAGCCCACCTCACCTATATTGTCAGTCAACTCAGCCCACCTCACCTATATTGTCAGTCAAACTTGTTTTGAAACTGGATGTTTTATTTACCGTTTGAATATACTCGTAACTTTCAAATTGTGAACATTGGTACGGTCTTACTAAACACCATTTGGTGGACAGTACACCGTCAACATAGTTATTACAGTCTTAAGAACATTATATTAATAACTGAAAAACTAGTAACACTTTACCTACTTTTAATATGTCAATTTGGCCATATCTCCTCCATTGTTTCTGTGTTTGTTTGCGTCCACGGACCATTGGCCTATGATCTAGTCATTGGTGGTGCAGTATTTCATTTAAAACTTGTTTGCTCCTGTTCCTAAGCCACTCTCCAGGGGGTGCCACTGGTATTATGATTCTGTTATTTGGAAATATTGGGAAATTCTCCAAGGTTGAGTGTAAACGTGAAGTTGTTGCTACAGCTGACTACATTTGATAGACATCAAGAGAAATAACCAACAGGAGCTATTAAAATGAGACTAATTTTGCAGCTGATGAGAAATGGAAATATCAGTTTTCCCCTTGATGCCACTTTGCCACTTTTTGATAAAATGTCCCATGAATTTGTTATTAATGGTCAAGGCCATCTCAGACACGTGATATTGTCTCGAGTGATTTTACATTTTCTCGCAAATGCATTCACTGCGAATGAGTATATCAAATAAAAATGGTGACTGGTAAAGTTTTTACTAAAGGTACATGGACATTTGGGATTTTTACTAAAGGTACATGGACCATTGGGATTTTTAGTAAATCTATATGAACTATTGTGATTGTTACTGAACGTACATCCAATGTTGTGATTGTTAATGATGACACACGGAATGTAATCAGTGTTACTAAAGGTACATGGACCGTTCTGATTTGTAACAGAAGGTACACGGACTATTGTGATTGTTACAGGCGATACATGGACCAATGTGATTGTTCTTCTGTTCTCTGACTTTTCCCGTCATCTGGGGTCGTCGGTATGGCTGGTAATTTTCTTTCTCCATGTCGCCCTGTCCATCCCCACAATTTCCATGTCTCTTCTGCATGTGTCTTTCCATCTGGTCTTCGGTGGTCCTCTCCTTCTTCCTGGTATCTCTGCATTTAGCACTCTTCTCACTATGTGCTTCTCTTCCCTTCTCATCACATGCCCGTACCATTTCAGTCGTTTCTCTCTTATCTTTTTGGATGCTTGTGTTACTCTCGTTGCTCCTCTAATATATTCGTTTCAGATCTTATCTTTCTTTGTTACTCCACACATCCACCTCAGCATCCTCATCTCATCTATCTCTATCCTTGCTTCTTGTCCTTTCGTTGTTGCCCAGGTCTCAGCCCCGTACATCATTGCTGGCCTGACTACTGTTTTATAGATCTTCCCCTTCAACTTCACTGGCATCCTCCTGTCGCACAACACTCCACTGCATTTCTTCCAATTTCTCCAAGCTGCACTCACTCTCTGTTTGATCTCCGTTTCCATGCCTCCTGTTTCTTCAACGACTGACCCTAGATATTTGAAGTGTGTCACTTTTTCCAGCTCGTCTCCCAGTATCTTTACAGTTGGTCTGTCTATCTCCTCATTCCGTTCGAACATGAAGTCCACGAATTGGGTTTTCGGTCGACTAACCCTCATTCCTCTCTCTTCCAGTGCCTTCCTCCATGTCTCCAGTTACTCTGTCATGTCTACCTCCTTTCCTCCACATAGCACAATGTCATCTGCGAACATCATTGATTCTGGTGCATCTTTTCTCACCTTCTCCGTCTAGACGTCCATCAATATGAGGAACAGGTATGGACTCAATGCAGATCCATGGTGCAACCCAACCTCTACGCCAAAGTTGCTGCTTTCACCAGCCACACTGCGTACCTTTGTCTCACACCCCCGGTACATATCCTGTATCAGTCTGATGTACTTTTCCAGTACATTCCTTTCTCTCGCACATCTCCGTATCTCCTCCCTTGATACCCGATCATATGCTTTTTCCGAGTCGATCAATACCACTCTGATGTCCTTCTGTCCCGCCCTGTGTTTCTCTATTGTTTGTTTGAGAATGAAAAGTGCATCTGTGGTACTCCTGCCTGGCATAAACCCAAACTGACTTTCATGTATGTCTGTGCATTCTCTCATCCTCTTGTCTATGACTCTCTCCCATATCTTAAAGGTGTGCGTCAGGAGTTTGATCCCTCGGTAGTTCTTACACTCCTGCATGTCACCTTTCCCCTTGAAGATTGGGACCAGTATGCTCTGTCGCCAAGCCGATGGCATGTGTTCTTAAGTCATGACACAGTTAAATAGTCTGCATAGTAACTTTACATCAAAGTTGCCCATACATTTCCAAGCTTCAGCTGGTATTTTATCTGCTCCTACAGTCTTCCCACTTTTCATCCCTCTGAGTGCTTTCTCTGTTTCTTCGTCACTGATACTCCTTACCATTCGTTGATTCACATCCCTCTCCTTGATTTCTACTCTCGGGTTTTCCTCGTTCATCAGCCAGTTAAAGTATTGGCCCCATCTCTCTTTCATGTCATCATCTTTCATCAATACTTCTCCCGTTGCACTTTTGACTGTACGTATCTGGCCTATGTCCTTTCCTGCACGGTCCCTAGCTGCTGCTATTCCATAGATGTCCTTCTGACCATCACTAGTTTCTAGGTTGTCGTACAATCTCTCTACTGCTTCTTCTCTCACTCTTGCCACCACCTTCCTAGCCGTTGCTTTCACTCTCTTGTACTCTTCCCTGTCTATCTCTGCTCCTGTTCGTTTCCATTTCTTCAGTCTGTCTTTCTTTTCTTTAACTGCATTCTCAGTGTCAACATTCCACCACCAGCTTTCTACTCGGGGCTTCTTCTTCCCCGTTCACCTCCCACATACTTCCTCCCCACACTTACATATACTTACAAGTCAATACTTATATTGCAACTAGGACATTTTCTGTTGCTGCACCAACTCTTTGGAATATGCTCCCTCTTCGTGTTAGATCAGATTTAATGTATTACACAATTTCACCATCATTTAAAAACTTACCTGGATTGACCAACCCTTTTGTATTGGTGGACCTCAGACCTTGGTTTGAAAATTTAGGTGCAAAAGAAGTTACCTTATTATTACTGGCAAACATGCCTGTCACCCGACGGGATGCCTTGGTAGAAGACAGTCGTTAAAGTAAATTTACCAAAAGTTTGAAAGCACAGAGCATCGTTACATCAACACCATAACGTTGTTTGTTCAAAATGACGAGGGTCGGAGAGAATGTAAAGTTCACGTCGCGATAGGCCCTAGTCATGACAGTGTAGAACTGTCAAATGATATTCACATTGCTATGCTATTGGCATGAGGGTAGACATCGGCAGTATTGTGTCTGCATATACTCCATGATGTCAAGTCTATGATGCATAGGCTGTTTTCCCAAAGTTTTTACCGCAAGCATGGTTCATGCAATTGTTAGGTTACGTTTTACAAATTACGCCCACATTATATTTTACATGTACATTACTTTTTAACTTCGGAACCGTTAGAGAATGAACTGACTTACACCATAAAAGTGTCTCGTCCTGTTCTAGAGGTCGTAGATTAATCCCTGAAATTAGGCGCTCAAGGTTCAAGCCGTCAAAGAGGGAAACCTTAATCTATGTGCCAGCTTGATTATAATGAGATACTCTGCCTCCAGAATCATCAAGTTCCGGTCAGCTCAGTGCAACTTTCAGTTAGTCGTTATAACCCATGATGAGGACTTCGTCGAGATGCTGGGGAAAAGTGACTACGTCGAATACTTCTACAAAGTTTCAAAGAATGCTAATTAAGAACACACAAACGCTGTGCATAAGTTATACATTTAACATAATTGTTGTCAGACTAAAATCCCCAGATGGCAATATTATGCAAATTTAGGCCACTACATTAAAAAGCTTATCACATAAATGCCTAGCTAAAATTCTTTGTGTCAGACGTATGTGTTAAATGCTTCCTCGTAAACGCTTCCCATCTTCAGTAACGCTTTTATTTTTGTAAAAATTACCATTGGGGTAAGTGTTCGAACTTATTTGTTTGTTTGTACTAGTTTTAACCAATTATGACCCACCGAAATGAGATGCTTCTTGCTAACAGTCTATGAGCTGCCAAAATACTACTTCATCGAACGTATTTAAAAAAATGGGCCAAGTGGCCCTGAAGTCCTTTGGACTAATACGTCTATATGTGACCCCGGCTGACCAAATGAGTGATAAGTCAGAAAAATTGTAACATTGTTTTCTTACATGCTTGTAAAGGTTTGGTAGGGTGCTTTACACAGTTTCAAAAATTATGACTGCTACAAAAATCCGCGAAGTTATGGAGCATTGAACATGGTAGGGGTCAAAAAGTGAAAATGAAGAAAACGGCTGTTGAAGTTTTACATTATATATGCAAATGGATTGCATGGAAATATTACATGCACAATATTCAAATGTGGCACACAGTATGTAATATGTATGTTATGTTGCAATGATACACTGGAAGTACAAATGTGTTGGTACAAAGACTTATCAAGTTATGCCAGATTATGTCATTATGTGTACAGTATATTATTTGCTAATATGATTCTTCTTTTTGTGTTTGCTGATTATGATCAAACAGGCGTTGTCATGAATGCAAACAGTGTCAACAGTTTGAACTCTCTCATTAAGATTTATGGCCTTATCCACAAGGAACGCCACGGGATATTTTGGATAACCAATTATTACCCAATCATGCCAGTAAAATAATGTGATGATGTAGTTTTATGAACAATTTAGAACACACATTGTGTTATCATTCACAATCAAGACACCTTTGCTACTCCTATTATACTACTATAATAGTGGACCTATTATACTACTATAGTAGTGGACCTATTATACTACTATAGTAGTGGACCTGTTATACTACTATAGTAGTGGACCTATTATACTACTATAGTAGTGGACCTATTATACTACTATAATAGTAGACCTGTTATACTACTATAGTAGTGGACCTATTATACTACTATAGTAGTGGACCTATTATGATACTATAATAGTGGACCTATTATACTACTATAGTAGTGGACCTATTATACTACTATAGTAGTGGACCTATTATGCTACTATAATAGTGGACCTATTATACTACTATAGTAGTGGACCTATTCGGTCGTTAAACAAACACTCAGACACCTGACAGACGGTGTCATAAATTGTCAGTGTCAAAGACGAAGCCCAAGATTGGCATTGCTTTTGCGCCACTGAATTTGTCTGTACATACTTGCCTAAAATATTCAAAGTACTTGGTACTTGAGTTTTTTACAAAGTCCTTGTTCTTGTACTTGTCTATATTTTTTAGATGAGTATTTGTACTTGGCAAAATTGAAAGTACTTGTATTCAAGTACATTGTGAATGTACTTGACCCATCCCTGGTAGTTGTATAAAGAAAACAACTAAAGAAGAAATATAGAGCTATATATATATATATATAGCTCTACTCAAAAATATGTTATCGGTTCAAACGCGTGCAATGGTAATTTTGTGCACCGTTAGTCGTCCGTAATGAAAGAAATGGCCGTGGAGTTGTAAGTATCAAAGCCTGCTTCTAGAGAACTCGACAAAATAAATGTCAGTTACGTATTAAAAACGTTACAGGAGTTGCTCAAAGCTTCCCTATCATTGTGAGGCCAACCTTCCCTTACATTATTTGATCTTCTGAAATTTGTTCACAGTGGGGAGCGGTGTTCATCTCACATTGCCTGTGTCTTTCGGAAGAGGCACTAAAAGCTGTTGGTCCCTTCCATCTGGTGTCTGTGCTAGGGGAAGTAAAAGACCGCACACAGGGGTGGTGATCTCTATCTCTAACTCACTGGATACTGCTCCTAGCGGCCGGAGTTGTGTCCCAGTCAGGCGTGTGAGAGGCGCCGAGCAGGCAGTGTAGGCAGTGTATACACTGTATCATTGGACCCACTGGTGATTTAAAAGTGTCATGCTAATGTTGTCTACAGTTTCCAGTATAGGTGGATATAAAATATCCATGCAATTCGGTGATGTTATAAAATGCGGCTGAAGTTGTTGAATGGAATCAGTGTATGTGCACAACCTGTTGTGTTTTGAATACTGGACACAGGCAAGATTTGAACCTGCCACACACGACACTGGGACATATTTGCTATAAACTGCACAACTCAACAAAATGGTTAGACAAATAACTCACACAAAGTATTTGAGTCAGGCCACAACAATTTTATCATTTCAAATTCATCACCTTCCTCTTGTCTCATGGTCATTATTTTAAGACATATTACTAGATACTTCTAATTTCAGGCTAATTGCACTGTGCCATCTCCATATACACAATGCAGGATTAGGGACTATTTACAAATGGTATCTCATTGAGACTGACAAATACACCAACACAAATGTAATAACACCTGTTATTAATTGTTTGAAACCTGCACTTGGACATGCATCAAAGCTAAACATTACCTAGTACCTAACCCAAACTAAACCCCCCACCTTATGTAATGTTCATTTGTTCGTACACACGCATACATCATAATGTACATTCTGTGGGATGCTATCCTGGTAATATACAATTCATGTTATCTTAAGAGTGAAATACTTTATTAGACCAACAAATATTACAGGGTAAACAATGTTGCTACTAAATCATTGTTTGAATTGCTCTAATTACCATCCAGCATTGTGATAATAATCATCTAAATATATACATTAGTACCTTCTCTTTGGAAAGGTACCTTCTGTTTGGAAAGATCAATTGTGAAAGCATATTGCCGACAAACCAGTTAACCTAATACTGCCTACATAGCCAACAGTGTTTAGATGTTGCCAGAACAAATTGAGAATCTCTTCATTCTGGACAAATTGTCATCTTTGAACCGGTGTCTACATTTACCTCGGTAAAAATAACATTATGATGTAACCAAGAAAATGCTTTGGAACAATTTATTACCATCTTGGCTGACCAACATTTAAGAACTGCTACCAACTGATTCAACACCAGATTGAATTTAATAACTAGTCTCATTCCCTTTGTACATCATATCACCATTGCTCAGTTGTGGCTGTCAAAGCACCCACAACGACCCACAGCGTATTGTCAAATTGTGGGATACTACATTTAATAAATCTGAAATATCAGAATTAGCAAACATTCAATTGATAAATAACACATAATTGTATGTAAACAGAGGCACACCACCTTCATCGAAGGCTACAACATGCATTCTCAAAATTGATTAGTTTGATTTACAAATTAATCATTAAGTGGCACAGCAGTTATACTGATGCATGGAAATGCCAGGTATTTCCTTACTGGGACAATGACACCAGCCCAGACTTTCCAAGTTGACAATCTAATAGTGGGAGATCTCCCCCACATGGGGCATCTGAAAGTGGGAGTTTTGTTCGAACATTTGACAGTTTCTTGTTGGTAGCGCCATTTATGAAATGTTTATTTCCTGAATAAGCAATCTGGTATTTCTACATGTCCTGCCCACAGTGAAAATGTTCATGTTTTTCACAGTGAAAATGTTCATGTTTTTGGTTTTATAAGTTTATTTTCACCAATAACTCATTATCTTAAACTTAAAAAATGTCAAATCAAATACAACAGAAGCAGGTGCATATTCTTTGCAAATTGACCAAAAACCAGATTTCTACTATATCGGAAGATTTGGAAGGTCTGTCACACAAACTCAATAGTGTTTGCAAGCGCCCCTATCTCGACTCCCCGATCGCGATCGTGCCACAAGATTAGTTTGATTGTTGGACAATCGAACCAATCATGTGACACAATTGGGAAGGGAGTCGAGATGAGAGAGCTACCCTTGGTTTCCTAACAGTGCCAAAGCTCAATTTTGGCAGCCTGGAGGTAGTCTTGAACTATAGGCAGATGGAGAGTAATTTACCCTATGCTATTAGCCAGGATATAGGCAGTTGCGTCTTTGGTCTGTGCAACTTAATACGCCTCCACATATAGCACCTGATTGATGACGGCGGCAACAATTAACAACAGCAAACTGGCGACTACAACTTTATATCTCACAATAAAACTAAGTTTTCCATGCCTCATGCCTCATTTGTTAACATTTAGTTATAGATTTTTATAAATTGCAGATACAAATATTGCCTGCCAAATTGTGCTTAATAAGCCCCAATCAGTGTTCACAATATCCGATTTTCCGGACGATCTTCGAATTTGGTTTCTCCGACCAATCATCCAATGTGAAGAACATATCTGAAATTTGGCGAGCTGCACACACATACCTCCTATGTGCCACCAACAGCCCGCTTGGTTACCAACACTACATACATTTTGGTCGTGCGTGGTCGTGCGCCTTTTATTTTAGACGTTTATGGTTTAGTCTAAACATTATGGTAGAAGATATTGACCCTCACATAATAGGTATAACCGAATCATGGGCAACCACCGATATATCAGATGCCGAATTGGGACTGACAGGATATGTAATGTTTAGGAAAAATAGAATAGGAAGAAAGGGAGGTGGAGTTATTTTATATATTAAAGAATCTATCCAGGCTTATGAAACAAAATTAGACAGAGAAGCAGATTGCGAAGAAGCTGTTTGGTGTAACATAGTTACAGGAAACTCAACGTTAACGGTTGGATTAGTTTATCGAAGTCCAAACATAAGCATAGAAGAGAATGAAAAAATACAAAACGCTATAATGGAAGTGAGCAAACGAGACTGCGTTATTATGGGGGATTTCAACCTTGGACATATAAAATGGAAATCTCTACAGAGTACGGGTAGTGAGGACCACAAGTTTTTAGTTTTAGTACAAGATAGTTTCCTTTCTCAACATGTGATAGAACCAACCAGGGTAGAGAATGTGTTAGACATGGTTTTGTCCTCACAGAATGAATTAGTTGACAATGTTAAATTATGTGAGCCTCTGGGAAGTGGTGATCTCAACAAGATACATTTTACCATCAAAGTAAAATCAGAAAGAAATAATAAAAAGCAGTTCAGGAGAAATTTCCACAAAGGAAGATATAAGAAAATGAGGAAATATTTAGCAAAGATAGACTGGAATAACACACTGAAGAATAAGACAGCAACAGAATGCTGGAATATCTTAAAGAATGAAAGTGAGTGCATCGTAGATAAATTTGTTCCCTTAAAAAAACAAGGGAAACGGACCAGAAAGAAATACTTATCGAAAGAAGCCATTAGAAAAATTTAGTATAAACAAATGATGTGGAAGTTATATAGACGTACTGGAAATGACGAAGACTACAACATTTATAAAGAAGCACTAAACCAAGCTACAGCTGAAATTAGAAATTCAAAGAGAAGCTATGAACATAAATTAGCTTGTAATATAAAACATGACAGCAAGAGTTTTTATGCGTATGTTCGAAGCAAACAGAAAGTTCAGGATAAGGTCAGTCCTCTAGAAGATAGTGCTGGAAATATAATAACAGAAGGATTCTTAATGACAGAAGACTTGAATGAGTATTTTAGTTCAGTGTTTACCAGAGAAGACACTAGTTCACTGCCAGTAACAGAGGCTAAGTTCAAGGGGGCAGAATCAGACTATTTAATTGTAACCCCAGAAATGGTAGTTAAGAAAATTAGGGCTATGAAGGATAATAAATCACCTGGAGTGGATGGTATTCCACCCAAACTACTATTGGAAATCGTAGAACAAATTAGCATACCGCTTGCAACAGTTTTCAACTGGTCATTAGAAGAGGGAGTGGTTCCTTTAGAATGGAAAGAAGCAAACATTATACTGTTATTTAAAAAAGGTTCGAGAAACAAGTCAAATAAGTATAGACCAGTTAGTTTAACATTGGTGATTTGTAAATTATTAGAAAGACTAATTAAAGATCACATGGTGGATTTTCTTGTTTAACATAACTTGATAAACCCATCTCAACATGGGTTTCTAAAAGCGAGGTCATGCTTAACAAATATGTTATGTTTTTTGGAAGATATCACTAAGTGGGTAGATGATGGATCACCAGTAGATATTATCTACCTAGATTTTCAAAAAGCTTTCGACAAAGTGCCACATCAAAGATTACTGCTTAAACTAAAGGCCCATGGCATAGGAAATGGTATAATTAACTGGATAGAAAAATGGCTGATTGACAGAAGACAACGGGTAGTTGTTGATGGGGAGGCTTCAAACTGGAAATCAGTTTTGAGTGGGGTTCCACAGGGATCAGTACTGGGACCTATATTATTCTTAATATATATAAACGATTTGGACGATGATATAGCTAACAAGGTGTTGAAATTTGCAGATGATACAAAAGTGTTTAGAAGGATTAAAAGCGATGGAGATAGACAGCATTTACAAGATGATCTTGACAGGTTGATCAAATGGTCTGAAAAGTAGCAAATGTTGTTCAATTTTGGGAAATGTAAATGCCTTCACACAGGACATGGGAACGAATATGTAGAATATACAATGGGAGGAACTGTACTAAGTACTACTGTAAAGGAAAAAGACTTAGGGCTGACAATTAGTGCTGACATGAAGGTTTCAGAGCAGTGTGGAATTGCAGCTTCAAAAGGAAATCAAATCCTTGGATTGATTAGGCGAAATATAGCATATAAATAAAAAGAACTAATAATACCACTGTACAAAACAATAGTTAGGCCTCATTTAGAATATTGTATACAAGCGTGGAGGCCATACCGCAAGGACAGATATGCTAGAAAGAGTACAGAGGAGAGCTACTAAAATGATACAAAATCTGAGGGATCTTAGTTATGAAAAACGCCTAAAAGAATGTGGTTTAACAACAATAGAGACCAGGAGATTGAGAGGAGATCAGATAGAAGTGTTTATAATATAATAAAATATTGAATGGTTATGAAAATATTGATAGAAATATGTTTTTTTTCAGTTAAGAAAGATAGAAAGACTAGAGGACATGAAGTTACATTAGCAAAGGAGCAGTGTAGATTAGACGTAAGAAAGTTCTCATTTTCACAAAGGATTGTGATTGTGAATGAATGGAACAGATTATCTGATGATTGTGTGGGTGCTAGTAGTGTGAATGTTTAAAAATAAAATCGACACATACCTCAGAAGGGCTGGATATATGTAGATAAAAGGGTTGGTTCTCGATAAGCCAAAGGGCTTCTTTGTCCACCTGCCATCTAGAGTTAATTCTCTGGATGGCAATCTTGTTAAACCGATACGGAATCGTGCAGTTGACCTCATTATCGCCCACAACCAACTCATTTGTCAGCACTACTGCTCATAGCCAAGTCAAGTTCAACGCATGTATCATACCTAATGAAAGTATAAAAACACTACAAACAACTACGCGTTACCACCAGTAATGAGTGCAACTATCCAACTGTTTCCATCGTAACTATGCCGCAACGCCGAATTTTTTAGCACCGTGGACCACGGCGTGCCGTGGTGTGGCGCCACCATTTCACCGTTTGTCGCTAATGATCAGAGGCGTCTTGCTATATTTATGAGTGGTTTGGCCCAAGTGTCACTGGCACAATTCTCACGTTAAATTAAGCTACTTCTACAGGCTTCATGGAACCACCCAGTGCACGACTGCATCCTGGCACGAGGACGGACGACTGGCACGATCGAATAGTACTAGACCATGTAAAACAAGTACAACTAAATAAAAAAAGAAACTATCCCTGAAAACCACCGTAGGCTTCTGTAGTATCACGAGCAAAGTTTCGGACCTCGCCGTGTGCATTAAAAATTACAACCCTGACATAATTATACGCCCTGAAATACACCTAGACGGCTCAGTTGACAGCTGTTCCCCTCCAATTATTCAATCATTCGAAAAGACAGAGCCTTAATTTAAAGACAACTTAAAAAGGAGGAGTTTTAATAGCACTAAAGACTGACGTCATACAGGAACACACAGAACAGACCTCATAGTACATAGGAACACACAGAACAGACCTCAAAGGAACACACAGAACAGACCACGATATAGCAATTTTGAAATTATCTGGGTCACCACGAAAATACAACGATCGAAATACATTACAATAGGAGCATTCTACAGATCACCCCAATTTGGTAACACAAACGAATACATGCATGAACTAGGGGAATTAAGGCGGGGGACCCATATGCATGAGCCATTGTTCACGTTTTCAGCGATATACCCAAAAATAATATAGTTTTTAACATTACAATTGCACTATCGTGTAAATATGTATGTCCTCTAACAGGGTCGTGAAATTTGTTAGGCTGGGATACATCAATTTATAAATATATGCAAAATATAGTGGAGGCATGTGAAGTGGCTCAAAGCGGGGGCCCAATCGTGGGGTCTCTAGAGCCACCACGTGGGGTTCCTTGAGCCACAACAACGCTTTCACATTTAAAATAGATCAGTGAGTTTAACACGACATTCCTATTAATTACAATAAACATATGGTATATGTGCTACAAGTTATCCGTCATAACTAAAATTAAGATATTATATTCAGGCTGTAAAACGCCTGCATGTCATGCATAATAATTACTACTATTTTGCATAAATGACATTTATGTAAAACTAAGTTACCCCACAGTCTATTTACTGTGTATTATAATTGTTATCCATCTACATTATGTTGGCGCGTTCCTTGTTTACAACAACCTTTTAATTAATGTTGTTATCTTATATATATATATATATATAGCTCATTAACCGGTCTGGAAGCAATTATAGCTTAACAAACGATTCTGACCCTAAGCAACCGGCTTTTCACGCATTACTCGTCTCCTTGGTGATAATTTAGCTCAACGAACGGTTGAAATTAATAATAGTTATGTAGAACTAAGTTATACGTCAATGTTGGCATTCATGAACCGGATCATCGGACCCCGCACTGACTGGCTCATCGGACCCCGCACTGACTGGCTCATCGGACCCCGCACTGACTGGCTCATCGGACCCCGCACTGACTGGCTCATCGCACCCCGCACTGACTGGCTCATGGGACCCCGCACTGACTGGCTCATGGGACCCCGCACTGACTGGCTCATCGGACCCCGCACTGACTGGCTCATCGGACCCCGCGCTGACTGGCTCATCGGACCCCGCGCTGACTGGCTCATGGGACCCCGTGCTGACTGGCTCATGGGACCCCGCGCTGACTGGCCCATCGGACCCCGCGCTGACTGGCTCATGGGACCCCGCGCTGACTGGCTCATCGGACCCCGCGCTGACTGGCTCATCGGACCCCGCACTGACTGGCTCATGGGACCCCGCACTGACTGGCTCATGGGACCCCGCACTGACTGGCTCATCGGACCCCGCACTGACTGGCTCATGGGACCCCGCATTGACTGGCTCATGGGACCCCGCACTGACTGACTCATGGGTGCCTGCACTGACTGGCTCATGGGACCCCGCACTGACTGACTCATGGGTGCCTGCACTGACTGGCTCATCGGACCCCGCACTGACTGGCTCATCGGACCCCGCACTGACTGGCTCATCGGACCCCGCACTGACTGGCTCATGGGACCCCGCACTGACTGGCTCATCGGACCCCGCACTGACTGGCTCATCGGACCCCGCACTGACTGGCTCATCAGACCCCGCGCTGACTGGCTCATGGGTGCCTGATAACAAATGTACATTCAAAACGAGTTTTATCGAAAATTAGAAAAGTATTTGTCAAAAACTGTTTCACGCATTGGCAGAACATGTATCCCTTATTATAAATATGCCACTAACAACAACATTACATTGCCTATGGTATATTTATAAAGAAAACAACAAAACACGAAATAATAATTTTACTCACCGATAGTCGTCCGTAATTATTGAAATGACAGTGGAGTTGTTCGTAGCATGACCTGCTTCTACAGAATTCGGAAAATTAAACATATCCTAAGTATTAACAAAGTTACAGGGGGTGGCTCAAAGCGAACCCACCAGAATAAACAACAAAACACAAAATATTCTCTTCCCGCCTTCCCTGTCTCCCACAGCTGCGACCTTCAACATTCTCGTCTGTCTCCTCAGTATCCACTCTCTGTCTCTTCATTCTTCCAAGTTAGCCTCCTTTCTCATCCCGTCTTCCCTGTCTCCCTCAGCTGCGTCCTTCGACATTCTCGTCTGCCTCCTCAGTATCCACTCTCTGTCTCTTCATTCTTCCAAGTTAGCCTCCTTTCTCTTCCCGCCTTCCCTGTCTTCCTCAGCTGCGTCCTTCGACATTCTCGTCTGCCTCCTCAGTATCCACTCTCTGTCTCTTCATTCTTCCAAGTTAGCCTCCGTTCTCTTCCCGCCTTCCCTGTCTTCCTCAGCTGCGTCCTTCAACATTCTCGTCTGTCTCCTCAGTATCCACTCTCTGTCTCTTCATTCTTCCAAGTTAGCCTCCTTTCTCTTCCCGCCTTCCCTGTCTTCCTCAGCTACGTCCTTCGACATTCTCGTCTGTCTCCTCAGTATCCACTCTCTGTCTCTTCATTCTTCCAAGTTAGCCTCCTTTCTCTTCCCGCCTTCCCTGTCTTCCTCAGCTACGTCCTTCGACATTCTCGTCTGTCTCCTCAGTATCCACTCTCTGTCTCTTCATTCTTCCAAGTTAGCCTCCTTTCTCTTCCCGCCTTCCCTGTCTTCCTCAGCTACGTCCTTCGACATTCTCGTCTGTCTCCTCAGTATCCACTCTCTGTCTCTTCATTCTTCCAAGTTAGCCTCCGTTCTCTTCCCGCCTTCCCTGTCTTCCTCAGCTGCGTCCTTCAACATTCTCGTCCGTCTCCTCAGTATCCACTCTCTGTCTCTTCATTCTTCCAAGTTAGCCTCCGTTGTCTTCCCGCCTTCCCTGTCTCCCTCAGCTGCGACCTTCAACATTCTCGTCTGTCTCCTCAGTATCCACTCTCTGTCTCTTCATTCTTCCAAGTTAGCCTCCTTTCTCTTCCCGCCTTCCCTGTCTTCCTCAGCTACGACCTTCAACATTCTCGTCTGCCTCCTCAGTATCCACTCTCTGTCTCTTCATTCTTCCAAGTTAGCCTCCGTTCTCTTCCCGCCTTCCCTGTCTTCCTCAGCTGCGTCCTTCCACATTCTCGTCTGCCTCCTCAATAATTTTGGTCTATCTCCTCAACCATATTCTGATCTGCCTCTTCAGTCATTCTGATCTGCCTGCTCAGTCATTCTGATTTGCC
Source organism: Escarpia spicata (assembly GCA_963995525.1). Classification (NCBI taxonomy): domain Eukaryota; kingdom Metazoa; phylum Annelida; class Polychaeta; order Sabellida; family Siboglinidae; genus Escarpia; species Escarpia spicata. The sequence goes on from CAXEFP010000775.1 coordinate 110,838, forward strand.
TCTTCAGTCATTCTGTTCTGTCTCCTCAGTCATTCTGATCTGTATGCTCAATCATTAAGATTTGCCTGCTCAGTAATTCTGATCTGCTTCCACAGTGATTCTGATTTGCCTCCTCGGTCATTCTGATCTGCCTCCTCAGTCATTCTGATCTGTCTCTTCTGTCAATCTGATCTGCCTCTTCAGTCATTCTGATTTGCCTCCTCGGTCATTCTGATCTGCCTCCTCAGCCATTCTGATCTGCCTCTTCTGTCAATCTGATCTGCCTCCTCAGTCATTCTGATCTGCCTCTTCAGTCATTCTGATCTGCCTCCTCAGTCATTCTGATCTGCCTGCTCAATCATTAAGATTTGCCTGCTCAGTTATTCTAATCTGCCTCCTAAGTCATTCTGATTTGCCTCCTCAGTTATTCTGATCTGCCTCTTCAGTCATTCTGATTTGCCTCCTTAATCATTCTGGTCTGCCTCTTCAGTCATTCTGATTTGCCTGCTCAGTCATTCTGATCTGCCTCCTCAGTCATTCTGATTTGCCTCCTCGGTCATTCTGATCTGTCTCCTCAGTCATTCTGTCTGCCTCCTCAGTCATTCTGATCTGCCTCCTCACACACGCAGGCAGACAGGCAAACAGACAGGCAGGCAGGCAGACAGGCAGGCAGGCAGGCAGGCAGGCAGGCAGGCAGGCAGGCAGGCAGGCAGGCAGGCAGGCAGGCAGGCAGGCAGTGAGACACACAGACATACAGACATACAGACAGACAGACAGACAGACAGACAGACAGACAGACATTCTTCCAAGTTATCCTCCGTTCTCTTCCCGCCTTCCCTGTCTTCCTCAGCTGCGTCCTTCAACACTCGTCTACCTCCTCAGAATCCACTCTCTGTCTCTTCATTCTTCCTAGTTATCCTCCGTTGTCTTCCCGCCTTCCCTGTCTTCCTCAGCTGCGTCCTTCCAAATTCTCGTCTGTCTCCTCAGTATCCACTCTCTGTCTCTTCATTCTTCCAAGTTAGCCTCCGTTCTCTTCCCGCCTTCCCTGTCTTCCTCAGCTGCGTTCTTCCACATTCTCGTCTGTCTCCTCAGTATCCACTCTCTGTCTCGTCATTCTTCCAAGTTAACCTCCGTTCTCTTCCTGCCTTCCCTGTCTTCCTCAGCTGCGTCCTTCCACATTCTCGTCTGCCTCCTCAATAATTTTGGTCTATCTCCTCAACCATATTCTGATCTGCCTCTTCAGTCATTCTGATCTGCCTGCTCAGTCATTCTGATTTGCCTCTTCAGTCATTCTTATCAGTCTCCTCTGTCATTCTGATCTGCCTGCTCAATCATTAAGATTTGCCTGCTCAGTAATTCTGATCTGCCTCCACAGTGATTCTGATTTGCCTCCTCGGTCATTCTGATCTGCCTCCTCAGTCATTCTGATCTGCCTCTTCAGTCATTCTGATTTGCCTCCTCTGTCATTTTGATCTGCCTCCTCAGTCATTCTGATCTGCCTCTTCAGTCATTCTGATCTGCCTGCTCAATCATTAAGATTTGCCTGCTCAGTTATTCTAATCTGTATCCTAAGTCATTCTGATTTGCCTCCTCAGTCATTCTGATCTGCCTCTTCAGTCATTCTGATCTGCCTCCTCAATCGTTCTGATCTGCCTCCTCACACACGCACGCAGGCAGGCAGGCA
>CAXEFP010000775.1:115000-125821 GCA_963995525.1 Escarpia spicata
ACACACGCACGCACGGATGCGCGGGCGGGCGTGCGTGCGTGCGTGCGTACGTACGTGTGTGCGTGCATGTGTATATGTGTTTTGAATAAACGTAATAGCTACATATTATATGGATTGTAATGCGCCTCTGAATGGTAATAACTGCCGAATTTGTGGCGCTGAGAAATGCAGTACGTAAATTATTATTATTATTATTTATTTGTATTATTGTTGTGACGAAACAGAAGGTTCCAAGGCGCCGGAAATGACACATAGAACGCCCAGACGATCATGGACAACGAAGTCAACGTACTTCTCCTGTGTAGATAGACGTGTTGTCAACACGACGCGGCGCCAAGTGCATTCAGAGTCAGCTCGTTGCCAATTTGTTTATAAACAGCTAATGGCAGGTGCACTTGTCGGTCACGCCTGGCTGCACACCGTTGTACACAAACCCATTACGGTTCGACCGTGTGAGTGACACGTAATTGCCGGGATTTGGTGACAGCAAAATATCCGTTTATCATGTTGGGGCCTTTCAACACACGACAGGTCGATGATGCGATATACAGCCATAAAATAGCCTGGATTAAGTGAAAGGTGGATTAGTTGAGTTTTATTTAACAGAAACTATTATATTAATCGATATCACTATTTTACATATAAAAGCAGCAAGCAACAAAGCCAGCAACAACAAATACAACATTAACGTTGACTAGTGGTGGGTCACGATTTGTCTTGCTAATGCAAGTCAGACAGAAAACTCTGGAAATACCTCATCATGTCAACACGTTAATTGGAGAAAATAAGTGGAAACAAAATAATTCATTGATTACAGCTGAGAACGTTTTCAACAATACTCCTCTCGGTCGTGGCCTCATTGTAACCAGGAAACTTCTTTTGCGCCTAAATCCTTGGAAACCAAGCTTATAGAGGCGCATAAAAAACGGGTTGGTCAATCACAATATCGATTAGCAGTATTAACGGTGTCAACAAATCGATGGACACGACAGGAAGCTAAGGTGTCACAAATCGTGCCTTTGTTGTCTCCACCTCCACTAACTTCACTGTCTTGTCTGTTTAATCTTCAGTACTCCACATCTTGGCCCCGCCGAGTGTGGAACTTTATGTCTGTCTCCCTCATTGACGTAAAGTTTTGCCTTTATGGCATCGTTGCTCACCACTACGCTGTCGCGCTGTGCGCTGTGCGCTGTCTCGCTGTTGGTCATTAAGTATCTGAAATTAGGGTGGGCCGGTGCTGCTGAAAATTGTTCTCCTTTATTGTAAGTTATGTAATAACAACTGTACAATGTATGTTAAACAATCAAACATATATTGGATCTACATCAGGACTACTCTCAGCTTCCACCACTCATTGGTTCAACGAAGTAGCAATGAAACTTATGCAGTAGCCATCATTGGCCAACTCATATCTTGCTAACTGTTTGTGTTTAAAGTCGTCGATGACGAGCACCGCTTGACTGCTTTGTTGTCTTCACCTCACCTCCCTGGCGTACAAGACTCTTTGCAGCTGCGAATCCTCCTACACATTCAGAGATACCAAGAGAATGTATGTTTACACCCATGTAACATCAAACCACCCCATGTCCGTCAGACTGACACATCGTGGGGCAAATATTCGTCCGAGTCGGCCCACATTTGTGATGATCACACGCACTTTTATACATTTGACTACGAGCTTACCCAGCGATGCCCGGATGTCTGACGGCAATGCACAGCGACATGTTGAAGACCTGTTGTGAAGGTCATACGTTGCGTCGTCAGTTATATTTTTTATACCAATGGGCAATTTTTTCACGTTTTCAGCCATAATTTGTTTAATGATACATATTTTAACATTCCGATTGCACTGTCATATGGATATCTATGTCCTCTGAGAAGGTCGTGAAATGTGTTAGGCTGGGATATGTAAATTTTCAAATACATTCAAATTAGTGGAAGTGTGTGATGTGGCTGAAGGGACTCCAACAGTGGGGTATCTTGAGCCATAACAACACTTTTTTATATTTAAAACAGATAAAGTTTAATGTGGATTTTATTACAATAATAATATGTGCTACGAGTTATTAATTATAACTACTATTCCTAACTGAAATTAAGATATTATAATCAGGCTTTACAATAGCTGTACGTCACGTTTTATTACTCTTCCTGACGAAACTATGCCTTGACGAACGAATACATAAATATAATTTACGTAAAAGTAAGTTATGTTGTCACTTATCGCACAGTTTGGTTATTGTCTATTGTCCCTTGGATATTTCTCCACGAGGTTGGCGCGCTCCAGGTTTATACGAGCCTTTTAATTGATGTTGTTCTCTTGGTAGGACATCGCTCCCTAGCCGGTCTGGAAGCAGTGTCAACATAAAATGGATGTTGTGTTGTAAGCAACCGTCTTTCACGCGTTCCTCCTTTTCGTCGATATAATACAGCTCAACGAACGTTTGCAGTTAATGATGATTACGCAAAGCGATTAACCGTTACGTTAATTTCCAATCAATCAACATCCTGTTCTCGTCGGCGTTGTCACAGACCAGATGGGAGTATATGTACACATTGACTACGTGCGAGAAACCGTTTAATTTCTTCCAGGAACCCAGGAACCATTTGATGGGTACGTGGGTACATCATCGGCTATTGGTCGCGCCTGCATGTGGCTGCACCGTTATAAGCTCCGTGCATATTTTGTATTTTACCTGTTTTTAACGAGGAGTTGTGTTTGCTGAATGCGAGATCAGTTTGCCACAAGGCAGATTTTCTTGTTGACTACGTTGCCGACCATGACTTGGACATACTATGCATTACGGAGACCTGGCTATACAGAGAGAACACCATGCGGCTATCTCCTTGAGCACGTTTTTGGAGTAACCGTCGTAGCGGCGGTGTCGGCGTTCTGTTCAGAGCATCGTACATTGTCGACCACTCCCGTCTTTAGCCCGCTCCATCTTTTGAGTGTCTCGACCTTCAATTACGCTGCCACAGAGTATCCTCTACGGTACGCCTGTTCGTCATCTACCGACCGCCATCGTCCAGCCCTAACTCTCAGCCGATCGCAACTTTCCTTACGAACGAATTTCGAGATCTTGTTGAACGCGTCAAGACGGAATCCGGGATCATTATCCTCGGCAACTTCAACGTGCGATACGGCGACAACAACGATGCGCACGCACGAGTTCTACATGATATTCTCTCAGACGCCAACCTGAGACAGAACGTCACCGACGCGATGCACAACTGGGGTAATGTGCTTGACCTCATCATTACAGTTTCTTCTTCATCGCCTGTTACGCGAGTATCCGTCGACGATCTTGTCACAGATCACTTTGCCGTCCTTTGTGACCTCGCCACCAGCAAGCCCGGCCCGTCACGCAAGAAGATAGAATACTGTCGATACGCTGCGATAGACAACACCAATTTCACGAAAGATCTATGTGTGTGCGATTTAGACACTCAACCTGTCTGTGACGTAGGCGGCTTGTACCATCAGTACTGTTCAGAGCTGTCCTGTCTCATCAATCGTCATGCACCTCATGTGCAGTGTATGGTCAAAGAACGGCCACATACTCCGTGGTGGTGTCGGCAACTGGATGATCTGATACGTCAGGTCCGTCTGCGTGAGCGCATATGGCGACGTAGCAGAACCAACGACCGCCGTCTTTCCTATACTGAGTTGCGTGACCAGTACTGCAGGACACTGACCTCCACGAAAGCTGCGTTCTACAGTAAAGCAATTGAATCCGCCTTGAACGACAACCGGAAAATGTTTCGTATTGTGAACCTTCTTCTTGGCCGTAAGTGTGTGAATCATCTTCCCACCGACATTGGTGGCCCTGCCGTTGTTACCGAGCGTTTCGCTTACCACTTCGTCGACAAGATCAACTTGATGTGCAGCCGAATCATGGTTCGTCAGCTGATGTTGACAACGCACAGCCACGTATGGTTTCTTCGTCGCTGCCAGCGTTTCAGCGGGGTGTTGGAAGGTGGAGTGTCTGCAGAAGGTTATAGTTAGCGCACACACGTACGCACGAATAAACCCACTCACACACTCTCACACATACTCACACACGCTCACACGCTCACACACACACACACACACACACACACACACACACACACACACACACACACACACACACACACACACACATACACACACACATATACACACACATACACACACACACACACACACACACACACACACACACACACACACACACACACAGCTGCTAGCGTTTCAGCGGGGTTTTGGAAGGTGGAGTGTCTGCAGAAGGTGATAGTTAGGTTGACAGATATTGTGAAGGGGATGGAGATGGGAATTAGCAAGGAGACAGGTGGAATGGAGAGAGACGACAGGAAGAGAGAGAATACTGCAAGACTGTAGGAGAATAGCAGTGGCAAGAAGACTGAGGAAAGGAGATTGAGGGGAAGGAAGGTGATTGGAGGGGAAGAAATTGGAAAATCGACGACAGAAAACGTGACAAACGTGAAGGTGACAGGGGAAAAGTGACGGTAGAGATGGAGGGAGGGAAGATGGGACGGGAGAGGAGAGAAGAAAATGAGATGGGAGGAAAGATGGTGGAACGAAAGGAAGTGAGAGCAAACGTGATAGAAGAGAAGTCGATAAAAGGGACGATGACAGGAGGAACTGTGACAAGAGAAAAAACGACAGGAAAGAATGGCTAGGAAGAGAATGTGACAGGAGAGAAGACGACAGGGGGGAAAGGCAACAACCAGGCAGATGCAAACCGGAGAAGGAGCTACTCTGAGGCAGTGATTGAGGGGGCAATGAGAAAAGAGAGGGTGTTTATGGGCGACTCCATTATTAGAAAGACGGACAAAACACTAAACGAGGGGAAGGACGTCGTTGTTTGTCTACCGGGGGCTAGGATAGAACATGTGACTGAAAGGGTAGAGAAGGTATTGGGACATGGCAAGGGAGGGTATATACTACTACACGTAGCAACAAATAATGCAGACAGGGAGAGAACAACTGGGATAGTACAGAAGTACAGACAGTTAGTGAGGAAGCTAAAGAAGACAATAATTGAACAGATTATTCTCTCAGGAATTTTGCCAGTAATAGGAGGAAGGGAGGCAACGTATAGAAACTGCAAGAGGATGGCGATCAACGCACTGGTTGAGCAAATGTGTGAAGAAGAGGGGGTGGGATTCACTGATTTATGGGGATACTCCTTTTCAGAGCGCCTACCGCCCGTCACACAGCGTTCAGACAGCGATTTTGTGTATCCAAGACGACGTGTTAAGATCACTGGATGCTCGTAAGCATGTAGTATTATAGTTCTACTTGACCTCAGCGCTGCGTTCGACACGATCGACCATTACATTCTTGTCGCTGAACTAGACCGAATCGGCGTGCGAGGCGACACACTTTGCTGGCTCGCCTTTTACCATGCCGACCGAACACAGTGCGCCAGCGTTGACGGTCGTCTTTCTTGTGACAGCCGACTACTACATGGAGTTCCACAGGGCAATGTTTTGGGCCCTGTGTTATTTTCTATGCACTGTGCTGGTCTTTCCGACGTATCCGAGAAGCACGGTATTCGCTACCATGTCTGACGACACCCAAGTCTATGACTATGTCGATTTTCCGCGAAATGATTCTGCATCCGCCGCCCACCGGACATCCCGTTGTGTGACTGACGTTAAAGCATGGCTAGCGTCGCGCTACCTGCCTTTGAACGAGACGAAAACAGAGGCGATACTGTTTGCAGCACCAAACAACCTTGTTCCAACGCCACCGCCTCTTCTCATCAACATCTGCGTTTGCAACGTCAGCACTCCCGCCAACATACGTGCCCCTGGAGTACAGCTCGACTCCACGATGTCGTTTGCCGCACACAGTAGCCGTATGTGTCGGGCTGCCTACGCTAAACTACGTGGCACAGCGCGAATACGATCATCTCTCCCGCTTTCAGCGTGCAAGCTAGCATATATCTCCCAGACCTATATGCCCCGTACGAGCGCTAGATGGTCCTCCTATCTCCTATCTCCTATCTCCCAGACCCAGAAGACGGCAGGGGGGAAAGACAACAACCAGACAGATGCGAACCGAAGAAGGAGCTATTCTAAGGCAGTGATTGAGGGGGCAATGAGGAAAGAGAGGGTGTTTATGGGTGACTCCATTATGAGAAAGACGGACAAGACACTGAGCGAGGGGAAGGACATCGTTGTTTGTTTACCGGGGGCTAGTATTGAACATGTAACTGACAGGGTAGAGAAGGTATTGGGACATGGCAAGGGGGGGGGTCTATACTGGTACATGTAGGAACAAATAATGCAGACAGGGAGGGAACAACTGCGATAGTACAGAAGTATAGACAGTTAGTGAGGAAGCTAAAGAAGACGAGAGTCGAGCAGGTTATTTTGTCAGGAATTTTGCCAGTAATGGGAGGAAGGGGGGCAACGTATAGAAACTGCAAGAGGATGGCGATCAATGCACTAGCTGAGCAGATGTGTGAAGAAGAGGGGGTGGGATTCACAGATTTATGGGGATACTTTGTTGGGAGGGAAGATATGTACATGAGAGATGGCCTCCATCTTAGTGGAAAGGGGGCAGCAGTTTTCTAAGAGAATCTGCTGCAATCTGCTGACAGTGGGACAGGTTGCATCTATTTAAACTAGATTCGCAGGGGGGACTCACAGAAAAGCCTGAAAATGGAGGCATAGATCAAGACAGCACAAATAAATCAACAAATAACAGTCTGGAAAACTCTTCTGAAGCTGGATATAAATGTGTTTGTTTAAATGCAAGGAGTATAGTAAACAAAAGAAATGAACTAAACATTATGGTAGAAGATATTGACCCTCATATAATAGGTATAACCGAATCCTGGACCACCACCGATATATCAGATGCTGAATTGGGACTGACAGGATATGTAATGTTTAGAAAAGATAGAATAGGAAGAAAGGGAGGTGGAGTTATTTTATATATTAAAGAATCTATTCAGGCTTATGAAATAAAATTTGAAAGAGAAGAAGATTGCGAAGAAGCTGTTTGGTGTAACATAGTTACAGGAAACTCAACGTTAACAGTTGGGTTAGTTTATCGAAGTCCAAACATAAGCATAGAAGAGAATGAAAAAATACAAAACGCTATAAGGGAAGTAAGCAAACGGGACTGTATTATTATGGGGGATTTTAACCATGGGCATATACAATGGAAATCTCTACAGAGTATGGGGAGAGAGGACCACAAGTTTTTAGTTTTAGTTCAAGATACATTCCTTTCTCAACATGTGCTAGAACCAACCAGGGGTGAGAATGTGTTAGACATAGTTTTGTCCTCACAGAATGAATTAGTTGACAATGTCAAGATATGTGAGCCACTGGGGAGTAGCGATCACAACCAGATACATTTTACCATCAAAGTAAAATCAGAAAGGAATAGCAAAAAGCAGTATAGGAGAAATTTCCACAAAGGAAGGTATAAGGACATGAAGAAATATTTAGCAAAGATAGACTGGAATAAGACACTGAAAAATAAGACGGCAACAGAATGCTGGAATATATTAAAGAGTGAAACTAAGTGCATAATCGATCAATTTGTACCCTTCAAAAAACAAGGAAAACGGTCCAAAAAGAAACACTTATCGAAAGAAGCCATTAGAAAAATTAAGTATAAACAAATGATGTGGAAGTCATATAGATGTACTGGAAATGATGAAGACTACAACAATTATAAAGAAGCACTTAACCAAGCTACAGCTGAAATTAGAAATTCAAAGAGAAGCTATGAACAACAATTAGCTAGTAATATAAAACATGACAGCAAGAGTTTTTATGCGTATGTTCGAAGCAAACAGAAAGTTCAAGATAAGGCCGGTCCTCTAGAAGATAGTGCTGGAAATATAATATCAGAGGGATTCATAATGGCAGAAGACCTGAATGAGTACTTTAGTTCAGTGTTTACCAGGGAAGATATTAGTTCACTGCCAATACCAGAGGCTAAGTTCAAGGGGGCAGATTCAGACTATTTAGGACAATTAATTGTAACCCCGGAAATGGTAGCTAAGAAAATAAGGGCTATGAAGGATAATAAATCACCTGGAGTGGATGGTATTCCACCCAAACTACTATTGGAAATTGTAGAACAAATTAGCATACCACTTGCAACAGTTTTCAACTTGTCATTAGAAGAGGGAGTGGTTCCTTTAGAATGGAAAGAAGCAAACATTATACCGTTATTCATTAAAAGGTTCGAGAAACAAGTCAGAGAACTATAGACCAGTGAGTTTAACATCAGTGATTTGTAAATTATTAGAAAGACTAATTAAAGATTACATGGTGGATTTTCTTGTTAAACAAAACTTGATAAACCCATCTCAACATGGTTTTTTTAAAGCGAGGTCATGCTTAACAAATATGTTATGTTTTTTGGAAGACATCACTAAGTGGGTAGATGAGGGATCACCAGTAGATATCGTCTACTTAGATTTTCAAAAAGCTTTTGACAAAGTACCACATCAAAGATTACTGCTTAAACTAAAGGCCCATGGCATAGGAAATGGTATAATAAACTGGATAGAACAATGGCTGATTGACAGAAGACAACGTGTAGTAGTTGATGGGGAGGCTTCAAACTGGAAATCGGTATTGAGTGGGGTACCACAGGGATCAGTATTAGGTCCTATATTATTCTTAATATACATCAACGATTTGGATGATGAAATAACAAGCAATGTGTTGAAATTTGCGGATGATACAAAAGTGTTTAGAAGGATTAAAAGTGATGGAGATAGACAGCATTTACAAGATGATCTTGACAGGTTGATCAAATGGTCTGAAAAGTGGCAAATAATGTTCAATTTTGGGAAATGTAAATGCCTCCACATAGGATATGGGAACGAAGAGGTAGAATATACAATGGGGGGTACTGTACTAAGTACTACTGTAAAAGAAAAGGACTTAGGGTTAACCGTTAGTGCTGATATGAAGATTTCAGAGCAGTGCGGAATTGCAGCTTCAAAGGGAAATCAAATCCTTGGATTAATTAGGCGAAACATAACGTATAAGGAAAAAGAGCTAATAATACCGCTGTACAAAACAATAGTTAGGCCTCATTTAGAATATTGTATTCAAGCGTGGAGGCCATATCGCAGGAAGGACATAGATATGCTAGAAAGAGTGCAGAGGAGAGCAACTAAAATGATACCAAATCTGAGGGATCTTAGTTATGAAATACGCCTAAAAAAATGCGGTTTAACAACACTAGAGACCAGGAGATTGAGAGGAGATCAGATAGAAGTGTTTAAAATATTGAAGGGTTATGAAAATATTGATAGAAATATGTTTTTCTCGGTTAAGAAAGATAGAAGGACTAGAGGACATGATCTTGCATTAGCAAAGGAGCAGAGTAGATTGGATATAAGAAAGTTTTCATTTTCACAAAGGACTGTAAATGAATGGAACAGATTACCTGCCGATTGTGTGGGTGCTAGTAGCGTGAATATGTTTAAAAATAAAATCGACACATACCTCAGACGGGCGGTATACATAGATAAAAAGGTCGGACTCTCGATAAGCCAAGGGCTTCCTTGTCCACCTGCTACCTAGAGTTAATTCTCTGGGTGGCAATCTTGTTAAATCTTGTTAAACCTATATGCCCCGTACGAGTGTTAGATGGTCCTCCTATCTCCCAGACCTATATGCCCCATACAAGTGTTAGATGGTCCTCCTATCTCCCAGACCTATATGCCTCGTACGATTGTTACATGGTCCTCCTATCTCCCAGACCTATATGCCCCGTACGAGTGTTAGATGGTCCTCCTATCTTCCAGACATATATGCCTCGTACGAGTGTTAGATGGTCCTCCTATCTCCCAGACCTATATGCCCCGTACGAGTGTTATATGGTCCTCTTATCTCCCAGACCTATATGCCCCGTACGAGTGTTATATGGTCCTCCTATCTCCCAGACCTATATGCCCCGTACGAGTGTTAGATGGTCCTCCCATCTCCCCAGACCTCTACGCCCCCGTAGGAGTGCCAGGCGATACTCATATTTCTCCAGAGACCTTTTTTCTCAGTACCGTTCGTTGCGTACCACACAGCTCCCGCTGTTACAGAGTTTCCCCAGCCGGTAAACCCGTAGTTTCATAATAGACCGCTCCCATAATCAGGGCGTTTTCTATTTATGTGCGGGCCTGGGTGCGTGCGTGCGTGCGTGCGTGCGTGCGTGCGTGCGTGCGTGCGTGCGTGCCGTCTGTATATCCGCCGATTGCCGCTTGCTCTCTGTTGTCTGCCTGCCCCTTGCGATGGTGCATGTGACGCATATGTGCGTGTGTTCGTCCGTGCGTGCCTGCCTTCCTGCCTGCTCGAATGCCCACTTGAAATGTTATGCGAAAACACAGCACTTTACGAAGATATGTGGACGTCAATGGCGCTAAGCGTTTACCTATGTTGTTACATATAATTGCGGGGATCAGCTAGCAGCCGACGAACCTGTTCGTGTTTACAAACATTGAACAGCTGATGTCGCGTGTACTCGAGGTCACGCTTGGCCGCACACCGAGTAGCCCAGACGGAGGGGCGACACGCGTACGGCACGCAGGTGTATAACTCAACAGGTGTGCTTACGGCAGGATTACGGGCTACGTTTCGTTAATACTAAGTTTAACCAGAATTTCTACAAACAGTTGAATCAATTCCTTTATGGCAGTGCCACAAATTAAAACACAATGGCACTGTTATTCCTAACAATGTCAGCCTGTCACGTAGGGGTAAATGTTTACAAACAAATAACAGGTGATCTCGTGTATTTCTAGGTCACTCCAATTTGCTTTGAGCAGGTCATGT
>CAXEFP010000775.1:126021-257252 GCA_963995525.1 Escarpia spicata
ACACTCGCCCTCAAACTCGAACGCATGCACACACGCACGGACACTCGCACACGTACGCAGACACACACGCAGACACACATGGCGCATTATTCCATCATAGACATAGGTGCATGGGAGATGATGTTTGTGATTTGTTATCTAAACTCATTAGATTCTGTCCGTTTCGTTATGGTACAAAGTTGAAAACACTACCCCACGAAAACACTTTTGTGTAGTATTTTTAGCGTACGTCCAAAACATTCCCTTGTGTTTTGAGCGTACGTCCAAAACATTCCCTTGTGTTTTGGGTGTACGCACAACACAGTTCCGCAGTGTTTTGTGCGTAGCTCCAAAGTAATTATGTTAAGTTCACAACACTACCCCTTTATTTTGTTCCGAATTTTCAATTTCCATGTGTTACTAGCCATCCATAAAGTACGTCTCGCTTCGTGATAGGTTTTGGGTTATCCGGACAAGGTATACTAAATTTGACCTTGGGAGGTGATATCTTGATAATGGTTACATAACGACTAAAAGAAAGCTGTTGACCCCAGTGTGACGATATTTATTAATAACCTCGTCTTGTCAATGAAAAGTTCATGGAGTGCACGAGTGCTGCTAGCGTCATTCTATTTTTAAAATTGCTTTATTTTCGGCAGCGGAAACATTAGGGGTGTGTGCATATTTAAAATATTGTGGGGGGGGGGGGACGTTAATAGCTGCGGGTATGGATTTGACGCTCAAGTATCGTAAACAAATCTGCAAATGAATCCAAAAGAAGTTGTGGAAATATTGGCGGCATAGTGTGTCAGTGTGTGTGTGTGTGTGTGTGTGTGTGTGTGTCTGTCTGTCTGTCTGTCTGTCTGTCTGTCTGTCTGTCTGTCTGTCTGTCTGTCTCTCTGTCTGTCTGTCTGTCTGTCTGTCTGTCTGTCTGTCTGTCTGTATGTCTGGGTGTCTCTCTGCCTGCCTGCCTGCCTGCCTGCCTGCCTGCCTGCCTGCCTGCCTGCCTGCCTGCCTGCCTGCCTGCGTGCGTGTGTGAGGAGGCAGATGAGAACGACTGAGGAGGCAGATCAGAATGACTGAAGAGGCAGATCAGAATGACTGAAGAGGCAGATCAGAATGACTGAGGAGGCAAATCAGAATGACTGAAGAGGCAGATCAGAATGACTGAAGAGGCAGATCAGATTGACAGAAGAGGCAGATCAGAATGACTGAGGAGGCAGATCAGAATGACCGAGGAGGCAAATCAGAATCACTGTGGAGGCAGATCAGAATTACTGAGCAGGCAAATCTTAATGATTGAGCAGGCAGATCAGAATGACAGAGGAGACTGATCAGAATGACTGAAGAGGCAAATCAGAATGACTGAGCAGGCAGATCAGAATGACTGAAGAGGCAGATCAGAATATGGTTGAGGAGATAGACCAAAATTATTGAGGAGGCAGACGATAATGTGGAAGGACGCAGCTGAGGAAGACAGGGAAGGCAGGAAGAGAACGGAGGTTAACTTGGAAGAATGACGAGACAGAGAGTGGATACTGAGGAGACAGACGAGAATGTGGAAGGACGCAGCTGAGGAAGACAGGGAAGGCGGGAAGAGAACGGAGGATAACTAGGAAGAATGAAGAGACAGAGAGTGGATACTGAGGAGGTAGACGAGTGTTGAAGGACGCAGCTGAGGAAGACAGGGAAGGCGGGAAGAGAACGGAGGCTAACTTGGAAGAATGTCTGTCTGTCTGTCTGTCTGTCTGTCTGTCTGTCTGTCTGTCTGTCTGTCTGTCTGTCTGTCTGTATGTCTGTGTGTCTCACTGCCTGCCTGCCTGCCTGCCTGCCTGCCTGCCTGCCTGCCTGCCTGCCTGCCTGCCTGCCTGCCTGCCTGCCTGCCTGCGTGTGTGAGGAGGCAGATCAGAATGACTGAAGAGGCAGATCAGAATGACCGAGGAGGCAGATCAGAATGAATGAGCAGGCAAATCTTAATGATTGAGCAAGCAGATCAGAATGACTGAGGAGGCAGATCAGAATGACCGAGGAGTCAGATCAGAATGACTAAGGAGGCAGATCAGAATGACCGAGCAGACAAATCTTAATGATTGAGCAGGCAGATCAGAATGACTGAGCAGGCAGATCAGAATGACTGAGGAGGCAGATCAAAATGACTGAGCAGACAAATCAGAATGACTGAAGAGGCAGATCAGAATGACTGAGGAGGCAGACAGAATGACTGAAGAGACAGATCACAATGACCGAGGAGACAAATCAGAATGACTGAGCAGGCAGATCAGAATGACTGAGCAGGCAAATCGGAATGACTGAAGAGGCAGATCAGAATGACTGAAGAGGCAAATCAGAATGACTGAAGAGGCAGATCAGAATGACTGAGGAGGCAGACAGAATGACTGAGGAGACAGATCAGAATGACCGAGGAGGCAAATCAGAATGACTGAGGAGGCAGATCAGAATGACTGAGCAGGCAAATCAGAATAACTGAAGAGGCAGATCAGAATGATTAAGGAGGCAAATCAGAATGACTGAAGAGGCAGATCAGAATAACTGAGGAGGCAAATCAGAATGACTTAGGAGGCAGATAAGAATAACTGAGCAGGCAAATCTTAATGATTGAGCAGGCAGATCAGAATAACTGAGGAGGCAGATCAGAATGACTGAAGAGGCAGATCAGGATGACTGAGGAGGCAGATCAGATTGACAGAAGAGGCAGATCAGAATGACTGAGGAGGCAGATCAGAATGACCGAGGAGGCAAATCAGAATGACTGAAGAGGCAGATCAGATTGACAGAAGAGGCAGATCAGAATGACTGAGGAGGCAGATCAGAATGACCGAGGAGGCAAATCAGAATCACTGTGGAAGCAGATCAGAATTACTGAGCAGGCAAATCTTAATGATTGAGCAGGCAGATAAGAATGACTGAGGAGACAGATCAGAATGACTGAAGAGGCAAATCAGAATGACTGAGCAGACAGATCAGAATGACTGAAGAGGCAGATCAGAATATGGTTGAGGAGATAGACCAAAATTATTGAGGAGGCAGACGAGAATGTGGAAGGACGCAGCTGAGGAAGACAGGGAAGGCGGGAAGAGAAAGGAGGCTAACTTGGAAGAATGAAGAGACAGAGAGTGGATACTGAGGAGGCAGACGAGAATGACTGAAGAGGCAGATCAGGATGACTGAGGAGGCAAATCAGATTGACAGAAGAGGCAGATCAGGATGACTGAGGAGGCAGATCAGATTGACAGAAGAGGCAGATCAGAATGACTGAGGAGGCAGATCAGAATGACCGAGGAGGCAAATCAGAATAACTGAAGAGGCAGATCAGATTGACAGAAGAGGCAGATCAGAATGACTGAGGAGGCAGATCAGAATGACCGAGGAGGCTAATCAGAATCACTGTGGAAGCAGATCAGAATTACTGAGCAGGCAAATCTTAATGATTGAGCAGGCAGATAAGAATGACTGAGGAGACAGATCAGAATGACTGAAGAGGCAAATCAGAATGACTGAGCAGGCAGATCAGAATGACTGAAGAGGCAGATCAGAATATGGTTGAGGAGATAGACCAAAATTATTGAGGAGGCAGACGAGAATGTGGAAGGACGCAGCTGAGGAAGACAGGGAAGGCGGGAAGAGAACGGAGGCTAACTTGGAAGAATGAAGAGACAGAGAGTGGATACTGAGGAGGCAGACGAGAATGTTGAAGGTCGAAGCTGAGGAAGACAGGGAAGGCGGGAAGAGAAAGGAGGCTAACTTGGAAGAATGAAGAGACAGAGAGTGGATACTGAGGAGACGGACGAGAATGTTGAAGGACGCAGCTGAGGAAGACAGGGAAGGCGGGAAGAGAACGGAGGCTAACTTGGAAGAATGAAGAGACAGAGAGTGGATACTGAGGAGACAGACGAGAATGTCGAAGGACGTAGCTGAGGAAGACAGGGAAGGCGGGAAGAGAAAGGAGGCTAACTTGGAAGAATGAAGAGACAGAGAGTGGATACTGAGGAGGCAGACGAGAATGACTGAAGAGGCAGATCAGGATGACTGAGGAGGCAAATCAGATTGACAGAAGAGGCAGATCAGGATGACTGAGGAGGCAGATCAGATTGACAGAAGAGGCAGATCAGAATGACTGAGGAGGCAGATCAGAATGACCGAGGAGGCTAATCAGAATCACTGTGGAAGCAGATCAGAATTACTGAGCAGGCAAATCTTAATGATTGAGCAGGCAGATAAGAATGACTGAGGAGACAGATCAGAATGACTGAAGAGGCAAATCAGAATGACTGAGCAGGCAGATCAGAATGACTGAAGAGGCAGATCAGAATATGGTTGAGGAGATAGACCAAAATTATTGAGGAGGCAGACGAGAATGTGGAAGGACGCAGCTGAGGAAGACAGGGAAGGCGGGAAGAGAACGGAGGCTAACTTGGAAGAATGAAGAGACAGAGAGTGGATACTGAGGAGGCAGACGAGAATGACTGAAGAGGCAGATCAGGATGACTGAGGAGGCAAATCAGATTGACAGAAGAGGCAGATCAGGATGACTGAGGAGGCAGATCAGATTGACAGAAGAGGCAGATCAGAATGACTGAGGAGGCAGATCAGAATGACCGAGGAGGCAAATCAGAATAACTGAAGAGGCAGATCAGATTGACAGAAGAGGCAGATCAGAATGACTGAGGAGGCAGATCAGAATGACCGAGGAGGCTAATCAGAATCACTGTGGAAGCAGATCAGAATTACTGAGCAGGCAAATCTTAATGATTGAGCAGGCAGATAAGAATGACTGAGGAGACAGATCAGAATGACTGAAGAGGCAAATCAGAATGACTGAGCAGGCAGATCAGAATGACTGAAGAGGCAGATCAGAATATGGTTGAGGAGATAGACCAAAATTATTGAGGAGGCAGACGAGAATGTGGAAGGACGCAGCTGAGGAAGACAGGGAAGGCGGGAAGAGAACGGAGGCTAACTTGGAAGAATGAAGAGACAGAGAGTGGATACTGAGGAGGCAGACGAGAATGTTGAAGGTCGAAGCTGAGGAAGACAGGGAAGGCGGGAAGAGAAAGGAGGCTAACTTGGAAGAATGAAGAGACAGAGAGTGGATACTGAGGAGACAGACGAGAATGTTGAAGGTCGCAGCTGAGGGAGACAGGGAAGGCGGGAAGACAACGGAGGCTAACTTGGAAGAATGAAGAGACAGAGAGTGGATACTGAGGAGACGGACGAGAATGTTGAAGGACGCAGCTGAGGAAGACAGGGAAGGCGGGAAGAGAACGGAGGCTAACTTGGAAGAATGAAGAGACAGAGAGTGGATACTGAGGAGACAGACGAGAATGTCGAAGGACGTAGCTGAGGAAGACAGGGAAGGCGGGAAGAGAAAGGAGGCTAACTTGGAAGAATGAAGAGACAGAGAGTGGATACTGAGGAGGCAGACGAGAATGACTGAAGAGGCAGATCAGGATGACTGAGGAGGCAAATCAGATTGACAGAAGAGGCAGATCAGGATGACTGAGGAGGCAGATCAGATTGACAGAAGAGGCAGATCAGAATGACTGAGGAGGCAGATCAGAATGACCGAGGAGGCTAATCAGAATCACTGTGGAAGCAGATCAGAATTACTGAGCAGGCAAATCTTAATGATTGAGCAGGCAGATAAGAATGACTGAGGAGACAGATCAGAATGACTGAAGAGGCAAATCAGAATGACTGAGCAGGCAGATCAGAATGACTGAAGAGGCAGATCAGAATATGGTTGAGGAGATAGACCAAAATTATTGAGGAGGCAGACGAGAATGTGGAAGGACGCAGCTGAGGAAGACAGGGAAGGCGGGAAGAGAACGGAGGCTAACTTGGAAGA
Organism: Escarpia spicata; assembly: GCA_963995525.1. NCBI lineage: Eukaryota > Metazoa > Annelida > Polychaeta > Sabellida > Siboglinidae > Escarpia > Escarpia spicata. The sequence continues at coordinate 131,867 of CAXEFP010000775.1, forward strand.
ATGAAGAGACAGAGAGTGGATACTGAGGAGGCAGACGAGAATGTTGAAGTTCGTAGCTGAGGAAGACAGGGAAGGCGGGAAGACAACGGAGGCTAACTTGGAAGAATGAAGAGACAGAGAGTGGATACTGAGGAGGCAGACGAGAATGTTGAAGGTCGCAGCTGAGGGAGAGAGGGAAGGCGGGAAGACAACGGAGGCTAACTTGGAAGAATGAAGAGACAGAGAGTGGATACTGAGGAGACGGACGAGAATGTTGAAGGACGCAGCTGAGGAAGACAGGGAAGGCGGGAAGAGAACGGAGGCTAACTTGGAAGAATGAAGAGACAGAGAGTGGATACTGAGGAGACAGACGAGAATGTCGAAGGACGTAGCTGAGGAAGACAGGGAAGGCGGGAAGAGAAAGGAGGCTAACTTGGAAGAATGAAGAGACAGAGAGTGGATACTGAGGAGACAGACGAGAATGTCGAAGGACGTAGCTCAGGAAGACAGGGAAGGCGGGATGAGAAAGGAGGCTAACTTGGAAGAATGAAGAGACAGAGAGTGGATACTGAGGAGGCAGACGAGAATGTCGAAGGACACAGCTGAGGAAGACAGGGAAGGCGGGAAGAGAAAGGAGGCTAACTTGGAAGAATGAAGAGACAGAGAGTGGATACTGAGGAGACAGACGAGAATGTCGAAGGTCGCAGCTGAGGAAGACAGGGAAGGCGGGAAGAGAAAGGAGGGTAACTTGGAAGAATGTAGAGACAGAGAGTGGATACTGAGGAGACAGACGAGAATGTCGAAGGTCGCAGCTGAGGAAGACAGGGAAGGCGGGAAGAGAAAGGAGGGTAACTTGGAAGAATGTAGAGACAGAGAGTGGATACTGAGGAGACAGACGAGAATGTCGAAGGTCGCAGCTGAGGAAGACAGGGAAGACGGGATGATAAAGGAGGCTAACTTGGAAGAATGAAGAGACAGAGAGTGGATACTGAGGAGCCAGACGAGAATGTCGAAGGACGCAGCTGAGGGAGACAGGGAAGACGGGATGAGAAAGGAGGCTAACTTGGAAGAATGAAGAGACAGAGAGTGGATACTGAGGAGACAGACGAGAATGTTGAAGGTCGCAGCTGAGGGAGACAGGGAAGGCGGGAAGAGAATATTTCGTGTTTTGTTGTTTATTCTGGTGGGTTCGCTTTGAGCCACCCCCTGTAACTTTGTTAATACTTAGGATATGTTTAATTTTCCGAATTCTGTAGAAGCAGGTCATGCTACGAACAACTCCACTGTCATTTGAATAATTACGGACGACTATCGGTGAGTAAAATTAATATTTCGTGTTTTGTTGTTTTCTTTATAAATATACCATAGGCAATGCAATGTTGTTGTTAGTGGCATATTTATAATAAGGGATACATGTTCTGTCAATGCGTGAAACAGTTTGTGACAAATGCTTTTCAAATTTTCGATAAATCTCGTTTTGAATGTACATTTGTTATCAGGCACCCATGAGCCAGTCAGTGCGGGGTCCGATGAGCCAGTCAGTGCGGGGTCCCATGAGCCAGTCAGTGCAGGCACCCATGAGCCATTCAGTGCGGGGTCCCATGAGCCAGTCAATGCGGGGTCCCATGAGCCAGTCAGTGCGTGGTCCCATGAGCCAGTCAGCGCGGGGTCCGATGAGCCAGTCAGTGCGGGGTCCCATGAGCCAGTCGGCACGGGGTCCCATGAACCAGTCAGTGCGGGGTCCGATGAGCCAGTCAGTGCAGGGTCCGATGAGCCAGTCAGTGCGGGGTCCCATGAGCCAGTCGGCACGGGGTCCCATGAGCCAGTCAGTGCGGGGTCCGATGAGCCAGTCAGTGCAGGGTCCGATGAGCCAGTCAGTGCGGGGTCCGATGAGCCAGTCAGTGCGGGGTCCGATGATTCGGTTCATGAATGCCAACATTGACATATAACTTAGTTCTACATAACTATTATTAATTTCAACCGTTCGTTGAGCTAAATTATCACCAAGAAGATGAGTAATGCGTGAAAAGCCGGTTGCTTAGGGTCAGAATCGTTTGTTAAGCTATAATTGCTTCCAGACCGGTTAATGAGCTATATATAATATATATATATATATATATATATATAAGATAACAACATTAATTAAAAGGTTGTTGTAAACAAGGAACGCGCCAACATAATGTAGATGGCTAAAAATTATAATACACAGTAAATAGACTGTGGGGTAACTTAGTTTTACATAAATGTAATTTATGCAAAATAGTAGTAATTATTATGCATGACATGCAGGCGTTTTACAGCCTGAATATAATATCTTAATTTTAGTTATGACGGATAACTTGTAGCACATATACCATATGTTTATTGTAATTAATAGAAATGTCATGTTAAACTCACTGATCTATTTTAAATGTGAAAGCGTTGTTGTGGCTCAAGGAACCCCACGTGGTGGCTCTAGAGACCCCACGATTGGGGCCCCGGCCTTGAGCCACTTCACATGCCTCCACTATATTTTGCATATATTTATAAATTGATGTATCCCAGCCTAACAAATTTCACGACCCTGTTAGAGGACATACATATTTACACGATAGTGCAATTGTAATGTTAAAAACTATATTATTTTTGGGTATATCGCTGAAAACGTGAACAATGGCTCATGCATATGGGTCCCCCGCCTTAATTCCCCTAGTTCATGCATGTATTCGTTTGTGTTACCGTTATCGTGGTCTGTTCTGTGTGTTCCTTTGATGTCTGTTCTGTGTGTTCCTATGAGGTCTGTTCTGCGTGTTCCTGTGAGGTCGTTCTGCGTGTTCCTGTGAGGTCTGTTCTGTGTGTTCCTATGAGGTCTGTTCTGTGTGTTCCTATGAGGTCTGTTCTGTGTGTTCTTGTGAGGTCTGTTCTGTGTGTTCCTGTGAGGTCTGTTCTGTGTGTTCCTATGAGGTCTGTTCTGTGTGTTCCTATGAGGTCTGTTCTGTGTGTTCCTATGAGGTCTGTTCTGTGTGTTCCTGTGAGGTCTGTTCTGTGTGTTCCTGTGAGGTCTGTTCTGTGTGTTCCTATGAGGTCTGTTCTGTGTGTTCCTATGAGGTCTGTTCTGTGTGTTCCTGTGAGGTCTGTTCTGTGTGTTCCTATGAGGTCTGTTCTGTGTGTTCCTATGAGGTCTGTTCTGTGTGTTCCTATGAGGTCTGTTCTGTGTGTTCCTTTGAGGTCTGTTCTGTGTGTTCCTTTGAGATCTGTTCTGTGTGTTCCTATCAATTCTGTTCTGTGTGTTCCTATGAGGTCTGTTCTGTGAGTTCCTATGAGGTCTGTTCTGTGTGTTCCTATGAGGTCTGTTCTGTGTGTTCCTATGAGTTCTGTTCTGTGTGTTCCTGTGAGGTCTGTTCTGTGTGTTCCTATGAGCTCTGTTCTGTGTGTTCCTATGAGGTCTGTTCTGTGTGTTCCTATGAGGTCTGTTCTGTGTGTTCCTGTGAGGTCTCTTCTGTGTGTTCCTATGAGGTCTGTTCTGTGTGTTCCTTTGAGGTCTGTTCTGTGTGTTCCTTTGAGGTCTGTTCTGTGTGTTCCTATGAGGTCTGTTCTGTGTGTTCCTATGATGTCTGTTCTGTGTGTTCCTATGAGGTCTGTTCTGTGTGTTCCTATGAGGTCTGTTCTGTGTGTTCCTGTGAGGTCTGTTCTGTGTGTTCCTATGAAGTATGTTCTGTGTGTTCCTGTGAGGTCTGTTCTGTGTGTTCCTATGAGGTCTGTTCTGTGTGTTCCTATGAGGTATGTTCTGTGTGTTCCTGTGAGGTATGTTCTGTGTGTTCCTGTGAGGTCTGTTCTGTGTGTTCCTATGAGGTCTGTTCTGTGTGTTCCTATGAGGTCTGTTCTGTGTGTTCCTGTATGAGGTCTGTTCTGTGTGTTCCTATGAGGTCTGTTCTGTGTTTTCCTATGAGGTCTGTTCTGTGTGTTCCTATGAGGTCTGTTCTGTGTGTTCCTATGAGGTCTGTTCTGTGTGTTCCTATGAGGTCTGTTCTGTGTGTTCCTGTGAGGTCTGTTCTGTGTGTTCCTGTATGAGGTCAGTCTTTAGTGCTATTAGGACTCCTCCTTTTTAAGTTGTCTTTAAATTGAGGCTCTGTCTTTTCGAATGATTGAATAATTGGAGGGGAACAGCTCACTGCTGTCAACTGAGCCGTCTAGGTGTATTTCAGGGCCTATAATTATGTCTGGGTTGTAATTTTTAATGCACACGGCGAGGTCCGAAACTTTGCTCTTGATACTACAGAAGTCTACGGTGGTTTTCAGGGATAGTTTCTTTTTTTATTTAGTTCTACTTGTTTTACATGGTCTAGTACTATTCGATCGTGCCAGTCGTCCATCCTCGTGCCAGGATGCAGTCGTGCACTGGATGGTTCCATGAAGTCTGTAGAAGTAGCTTAATTTAACGTTTGAGACTTGTGCCAGTGACACTTGGGCCAAACCACTCATAAATATAGCAAGACGCCTCTGATCATTAGCGACAAACGGTGAAACGGTGGCGCCACACCACGGCACGCCGTGGTCCACGGTGCTAAAAAATTCGGCGTTGCGGCATAGTTACGATGGAAACAGTTGGATAGTTGCACTCATTACTGGTGGTAACGCGTAGTTGTTTGTAGTGTTTTTATACTTTCATTAGGTATGATACACGCGTTGAACTTGACTTGGCTATGAGCAGTAGTGCTGACAAATGAGTTGGTTGTGGGCGATAATGAGGTCAACTGCACGATTCCGTATCGGTTTAACAAGATTGCCATCCAGAGAATTAACTCTAGATGGCAGGTGGACAAAGAAGCCCTTTGGCTTATCGAGAACCAACCCTTTTATCTACATATATCCAGCCCTACATATATCCAGAGGTATGTGTCGATTTTATTTTTAAATATTCACACTACTAGTACTAGCACCCACACAATCATCAGATAATCTGTTCCATTCATTCACAGTCCTTGTGAAAATGAGAACTTTCTTACGTCTAATCTACACTGCTCCTTTACTAACGTAACTTCATGTCCTCTAGTCTTTCTATCTTTCTTAACTGAAAAAAACATATTTCTTTAAATATTTTCATAACCATTCAATATTTTATTATATTATAAACACTTCTATCTGATCTCTCAATCTCCTGGTCTCTATTGTTGTTAAACCACATTCTTTTAGGCGTTTTTCATAACTAAGATCCCTCAGATTTGGTATCATTTTAGTCGCTCTCCTCTGTACTCTTTCTAGCATATCTATGTCCTTGCGGTATGGCCTCCACGCTTGTATACAATATTCTAAATGAGGCCTAACTATTGTTTTGTACAGTGGTATTATTAGTTCTTTATATGCTATATTTCGCCTAATCAATCTTTATATGCTATATTTCGCCTAATCAATCCAAGGATTTGATTTCCTTTTGAAGCTGCAATTCCACACTGCTCTGAAACCTTCATGTCAGCACTAATTGTCAGCCCTAAGTCTTTTTCCTTTACAGTAGTACTTAGTACAGTTCCTCCCATTGTATATTCTACATATTCGTTCCCATGTCCTGTGTGAAGGCATTTACATTTCCCAAAATTGAACAACATTTGCTACTTTTCAGACCATTTGATCAACCTGTCAAGATCATCTTGTAAATGCTGTCTATCTCCATCACTTTTAATCCTTCTAAACACTTTTGTGTCATCTGCAAATTTCAACACCTTGCTAGCTATATCATCGTCCAAATCGTTTATATATATTAAGAATAATATAGGTCCCAGTACTGATCCCTGTGGAACCCCACTCAAAACTGATTTCCAGTTTGAAGCCTCCCCATCAACAACTACCCGTTGTCTTCTGTCAATCAGCCATTTTTCTATCCAGTTAATTATACCATTTCCTATGCCATGGGCCTTTAGTTTAAGCAGTAATCTTTGATGTGGCACTTTGTCGAAAGCTTTTTGAAAATCTAGGTACATAATATCTACTGGTGATCCATCATCTACCCACTTAGTGATATCTTCCAAAAAACATAACATATTTGTTAAGCATGACCTCGCTTTTAGAAACCCATGTTGAGATGGGTTTATCAAGTTATGTTTAACAAGAAAATCCACCATGTGATCTTTAATTAGTCTTTCTAATAATTTACAAATCACCAATGTTAAACTAACTGGTCTATAATTATTTGACTTGTTTCTCGAACCTTTTTTAAATAACGGTATAATGTTTGCTTCTTTCCATTCTAAAGGAACCACTCCCTCTTCTAATGACCAGTTGAAAACTGTTGCAAGCGGTATGCTAATTTGTTCTACGATTTCCAATAGTAGTTTGGGTGGAATACCATCCACTCCAGGTGATTTATTATCCTTCATAGCCCTAATTTTCTTAGCTACCATTTCTGGGGTTACAATTAACTGTCTTAAATAGTCTGATTCTGCCCCCTTGAACTTAGCCTCTGGTACTGGCAGTGAACTAATATCTTCCCTGGTAAACACTGAACTAAAGTACTAATTCAGGTCTTCTGCCATTATGAATCCCTCTGATATTATATTTTCAGCACTATCTTCTAGAGGACCGACCTTATCTTGAACTTTCTGTTTGCTTCGAACATACGCATAAAAACTCTTGCTGTCATGTTTTATATTACTAGCTAATTGTTGTTCATAGCTTCTCTTTGAATTTCTAATTTCAGCTGTAGCTTGGTTTAGTGCTTCTTTATAAATGTTGTAGTCTTCGTCATTTCCAGTACATCTATATGACTTCCACATCATTTGTTTATACTTAATTTTTCTAATGGCTTCTTTCGATAAGTATTTCTTTCTGGTCCGTTTCCCTTGTTTTTTTAAGGGAACAAATTTATCTACGATGCACTCTATTTCATTCTTTAAGATATTCCAGCATTCTGTTGCTGTCTTATTCTCCAGTCTATCTTTGCTAAATATTTCCTCATTTTCTTATATCTTCCTTTGTGGAAATTTCTCCTGAACTGCTTTTTATTATTTATTTCTGATTTTACTTTGACGGTAAAATGTATCTTGTTGAGATCACTACTTCCCAGAGGCTCACATAATTTAACATTGTCAACTAATTCATTCTGTGAGGACAAAACTAAGTCTAACACATTCTCTCCCCTGGTTGGTTCTAGCACATGTTGAGAAAGGAAACTATCTTGTACTAAAACTAAAAACTTGTGGTCCTCACTACCCGTACTCTGTAGAGATTTCCATTTTATATGTCCATGGTTAAAATCCCCCATAATAACGCAGTCTCGTTTGCTCACTTCCATTATAGCGTTTTGTATTTTGTCATTCTCTTCTATGCTTATGTTTGGACTTCGATAAACTAATCCAACCGTTAACGTTGAGTTTCCTGTAACTATGTTACACCAAATAGCTTCTTCGCAATCTGCTTCTCTGTCTAATTTTGTTTCATAAGCCTGGATAGATTCTTTAATATATAAAATAACTCCACCTCCCTTTCTTCCTATTCTATTTTTCCTAAACATTACATATCCTGTCAGTCCCAATTCGGCATCTGATATATCGGTGGTTGCCCATGATTCGGTTATACCTATTATGTGAGGGTCAATATCTTCTACCATAATGTTTAGATTAAACCGTAAACGTCTAAAATAAAAGGCGCACGACCACGCACGACCAAAATGTATGTAGTGTTGGTAACCAAGCGTGCTGTTGGTGGCACATAGGAGGTATGTGTGTGCAGCTCGCCAAATTTCAGATATGTTCTTCACATTGGATGGTTGGTCGGAGTAACCAAATTCGAAGATCGTCCGGAAAATCGGATATTGTGAACACTGATTGGGGCTTATTAAGCACAATTTGGCAGGCAATATTTGTATCTGCAATTTATAAAAATCTATAACTAAATGTTAACAAATGAGGCATGGAAAACTTAGTTTTATTGTGAGATATAAAGTTGTAGTCGCCAGTTTGCTGTTGTTAAATGTTGCCGCCGTCATCAATCACGTGCTATATGTGGAGGCGTATTAAGTTGCACAGACCAAAGACGCAACTGCCTATATCCTGGCTAATAGCATAGGGTAAATTACTCTCCATCTGCCTATAGTTCAAGACTACCTCCAGGCTGCCAAAATTGAGCTTTGGCACTGTTAGGAAACCAAGGGTAGCTCTCTCATCTCGACTCCCTTCCCAATTGTGTCACATGATTGGTTCGATTGTCCAACAATCAAACTCATCTTGTGGCACGATCGCGATCGGGGAGTCGAGATAGGGGCGCTTGCAAACACTATTGAGTTTGTGTGACAGACCTTCCAAATCTTCCGATATAGTAGAAATCTGGTTTTTGGTCAATTTGCAAAGAATATGCACCTGCTTTTGTTGTATTTGATTTGACATTTTTTAAGTTTAAGATAATGAGTTATTGGTGAAAATAAACTTATAAAACCAAAAACATGAACATTTTCACAGTGGGCAGGACATGTAGAAATACCAGATTGCTTATTCAGGAAATAAACATTTCATAAATGGCGCTACCAACAAGAAACTGTCAAATGTTGGAACAAAACTCCCACTTTCAGATGCCCCATGTGGGGGAGATCTCCCACTATTAGATTGTCAACTTGGAAGGTCTGGGCTGGTGCCATTGTCCCAGTAAGGAAATACCTGGCATTTCCATGCATCAGTATAACTACTGTGCCACTTAACGATTAATTTGTAAATCAAACTAATCAATTTTGAGAATGCATGTTGTAGCCTTCGATGAAGGTGGTGTGCCTCTCTTTACATACAATTATATGTTATTTATCAATTGAATGTTTGCTAATTCTGATATTTCAGATTTATTAAATGTAGTATCCCACAATTTGACAATACGCTGTGGGTCGTTGTGGGTGCTTTGACAGCCACAACTGAGCAATGGCGATATGATGTACAAAGGGAATGAGACTAGTTATTAAATTCAATCTGGTGTTGAATCAGTTGGTAGCAGTTCTTAAATGTTGGTCAGCCAAGATGGTAATAAATTGTTCCAAAGCATTTTCTTGGTTACATCATAATGTTATTTTTACCGAGGTAAATGTAGACACCGGTTCAAAGATGACAATTTGTCCAGAATGAAGAGATTCTCGATTTTTTCTGTTGGCTATGTAGGCAGTATTAGGTTAACTGGTTTGTCGGCAATATGCTTTCACAATTGATCTTTCCAAACAGAAGGTACCTTTCCAAAGAGAAGGTACTAATGTATATATTTAGATGATTATTATCACAATGCTGGATGGTAATTAGAGCAATTCAAACAATGATTTAGTAGCAACATTGTTTACCCTGTAATATTTGTTGGTCTAATAAAGTATTTCACTCTTAAGATAACATGAATTGTATATTACCAGGATAGCATCCCACATAATGTACATGATGATGTATGCGTGTGTACGTACAAATGAACATTACATAATGTGGTGGGTTTAGTTTGGGGTAGGTACTAGGTAATGTTTAGCTTTGATGCATGTCCAAGTGCAGGTTTCAAACAATTAATAACAGGTGTTATTACATTTGTGTTGGTGTATTTGTCAGTCTCAATGAGATACCATTTGTAAATAGTCCCTAATCCTGCATTGTGTATATGGAGATGGCACAGTGCAATTAGCCTGAAATTAGAAATATATAGTAATATGTCTTAAAATAATGACCATGAGACAAGAGGAAGGTGATGAATTTGAAATGATAAAATTTTTGTGGCCTGACTCAAATAATTTTTGTGAGTTATTTGTCTAACCATTTTGTTGAGTTGTGCAGTTTATAGCAAATATGTCCCAGTGTCGTGTGTGGCAAGTTCAAATCTTGCCTGTGTTCAGTATTCAAAACACAACAGGTTGTACACATACACTGATTCCATTCAACAACTTCAGCCGCATTTTATAACATCACCGAATTGCATGGATATTTTATATCCACCTATACTGGAAACTGTAGACAACATTAGCATGACACTTTTAAATCACCAGTGGGTCCAATGATACAGTGTATACACTGCCTACACTGCCTGCTCGGCGTCTCTCACACGCCTGACTGGGACACAACTCCGGCCGCTAGGAGCAGTATCCAGTGAGTGTGCGGTCTTTTACTTCCCCTAGCACAGACACCAGATGGAAGGGACCAACAGCTTTTAGTGCCTCTTCCGAAAGACACAGGCAATGTGAGATGAACACCGCTCCCCACTGTGAAAACATTTCAGAAGATCAAATAATGTAAGGGAAGGTTGGCCTCACAATGATAGGGAAGCTTTGAGCAACTCCTGTAACGTTTTTAATACGTAACCGACGTTTATTTTGTCGAGTTCTCTAGAAGCAGGCTTTGATACTTACAACTCCACGGCCATTTCTTTCATTACGGACGACTAACGGTGCACAAAATTACCATTGCACGCGTTTGAACCGATAACATATTTTTGAGTAGAGCTATATATATATATAGCTCTATATTTCTTCTTTAGTTGTTTTCTTTATACAACTACCAGGGATGGGTCAAGTACATTCACAATGTATTTGAATACAAGTACTTTCAATTTTGCCAAGTACAAGTACTCATCTAAAAAATATAGGCAAGTACAAGAACAAGGACTTTGTAAAAAACTCAAGTACCAAGTACTTTGAATATTTTAGGCAAGTATGTACAGACAAATTCAGTGGCGCAAAAGCAATGCCAATCATGGGCTTCGTCTTTGACACTGACAATTTATGACACCGTCTGTCAGGTGTCTGAGTGTTTGTTTAACGACCGAATAGGTCCACTACTATAGTAGTATAATAGGTCCACTATTATAGTAGCATAATAGGTCCACTACTATAGTAGCAAACAACGTTATGGTGTTGATGTAACGATGCTCTGTGCTTTCAAACTTTTTGTAAATTTACTTTAACGACTGTCTTCTACCAAGGCATCCTGTCGGGTGACAGGCATGTTTGCCAGTAATAATAAGCTAACTTCTTTTGCACCTAAATTTTCAAACCAAGCTCTGAGGTGCACCAATACAAAAGGGTTGGTCAATCCAGGTAAGTTTTTAATGATGGTGAAATTGTGTAATACATTAAATCTGATCTAACACAAAGAGGGAGCATATTCCAAAGAGTTGGTGCAGCAACAGAAAATGTCCTAGTTGCAATATAAGTATTGACTTGTAAGTATATGTAAGTGTGGGGAGGAAGTATGTGGGAGGTGAACGGGGAAGAAGAAGCCCCGAGTAGAAAGCTGGTGGTGGAATGTTGACACTGAGAATGCAGTTAAGGAAAAGAAAGACAGACTGAAGAAATGGAAACGAACAGGAGCAGAGATAGACAGGGAAGAGTACAAGAGAGTGAAAGCAACGGCTAGGAAGGTGGTGGCAAGAGTGAGAGAAGAAGCAGTAGAGAGATTGTACGACAACCTAGAAACTAGTGATGGTCAGAAGGACATCTATAGAATAGCAGCAGCTAGGGACCGTGCAGGAAAGGACATAAGCCAGATACGTACAGTCAAAAGTGCAACGGGAGAAGTATTGATGAAAGATGATGACATGAAAGAGAGATGGGGCCAATACTTTAACTGGCTGATGAACGAGGAAAACCCGAGAGTAGAAATCAAGGAGAGGGATGTGAATCAACGAATGGTAAGGAGTATCAGTGACGAAGAAACAGAGAAAGCACTCAGAGGGATGAAAAGTGGGAAGACTGTAGGAGCAGATGAAATACCAGCTGAAGCATCCGTTCCAGTTAAGTCGTGTGAATTAGATCCAGTACCGACGTGGCTGCTAAAACAATGTTCGCATGAGTTAGTTCCACTAATCACCGCAACGATAAATGCGTCTCTCACCTCAACAAATGTACCTGCTGACTTCAAGCATGCAATCGTTAAACCACTCCTGAAAAAACCTACGCTGGATAAAGACATTTTGAGCAACTACCGGCCAGTGTCGAACTTGCCATTTGTGTCGAAATTGGTTGAGAAAGTCGTTGCAAAACAAATTAGCACGCACGTTGATGAACATGCTCTGCACGACCCTTTTCAGTCTGCATACCGTCGTGGCCACTCCACAGAAACAGCTCTTCTCCGTGTCAAGAATGACATTGCCGCGACACTGGATAGGAAATGTACAACAATTCTCGTGATGCTTGATTTGTCGTTCGCGTTTGATACAGTCGATCATGAGTTGTTGATGACTCGACTTGAACACTCATTCGGTATCACCGATAAGGCGCTTGCGTGGCTGAAATCATATATTAGCCAACGGTATCAGAAAGTGGCAGTGGGAAGTGCCGAGTCGGTTGAGTCAATCTTGGCGTGTGGCGTCCCCCAAGGGTCGGTGTTGGGCCCTACTTTGTATTGCATGTACACCAAACCTATCGGAGATATTGTTGCTAAACACGGCATGGCGCATCACTGTTATGCTGATGACATTCAAATCTACCTCACGGTTGAACGAGATGAATCAATTGTGGCGGCACTGGCTAAGGTGGAATTGTGTGTTGCGGAAGTGGCTGCATGGTTGACTAGAAACAAGTTAAAACTAAACACAGAGAAATCCGAGGCGATCGTTTTTTCTCCAGCGAAGAAACGCGGCAGTCTGCCTGCCAATGTATACATCACAGTAGCCGGCCATCGAATTCAACCATCATCGTGCGTGCGCAGTTTGGGTGTGCTATTTGATAGCAACCTGAAAATGGAACAGCAGATTGCCAACACTGTGAAAAGCTGCTACTATCATATTAGAAACATTGGGCGAATTCGGCCACATCTGACGGAAGAATCATGCAAGACACTTGTTCACGCACTGGTGACATCCCGTTTAGATTATGGGAATGCACTTCTTTATGGTCTCCCACACACGGTGATGCAACGTCTACAAAGGGTGCAGAACTGTGCCGCTCGCCTAATTACTCGCACGAGGAAATACGAACACATCACGCCCGTGTTGCAGCGTTTACACTGGCTACCCGTTCATTTGAGACCGACCTACAAAGTGCTGGTGTTTACGTATTGTGCCTTGAATGGTCTTGCGCCGGACTACATAAGTGAGTTAATTGGCTACCGTCCCATCAACAGAACTCTACGATCTACCTCACAGCCTCGCCTTTTGTTCGTACCGGCCTCACAAACTGTTACTCATGGTGATCACCGTTTCGCGGTTTGCTCGGCGGTTCTATGGAACAATTTGCCTCCTACGCTCAGGACAGCAACATCATTACAAGTGTTTAAAATACTTTTGAAGACTCACCTATTTAAACAAGCGTTTTTATAATTCACCGACTAGGACATTTTATGTACTTTCTATTGATAAATGTATTTTTTGTTTTATTAGTTTCTTAACATATTTATGTTTATTCTTCTTGTATAAATGAATGTATTTCTAGTAGTTTTTATAAATGTCTTAATTTATGTAAACGCTTTTTTAATGATCTCTCTTTTTTAGTAACTATATTTAAGTTAATGTTATATTTTTTACATATTTATTTCTTAATTAGCATTTCTTTTTATGTAATATACTATTATATACGTGTGCATGTATGTAAAGCGCCCGAGGGCAATTTTAATTGATTGGGCGCTATATAAGTACTTTTATTTATTTATTTATTTTATAAGCTTGGAAATGTATGGGCAACTTTGATGTAAAGTTACTATGCAGACTATTCAACTGTGTCATGACTTCAGAACACATGCCATCGGCTTGGCGACAGAGCATACTGGTCCCAATCTTCAATTCTGGGAAGAAGGAATGAACCGTCTCCCTTTAATATATTGATTTCACACAACGCTGGGGCCAAATCGTCACTATGAGGGGGCAAAAGGGGGAAAAGAAAGGGGCAAGACAAGAGGGGGTAAAAGAAAAACTCGCCTGGGGGACACCCCTGGGCGTGTAAAAGTACCAGAATCGGTCAAGTGTTGTTGCAGGAGCCTCGAAAGGTCATGCCAAATTCCATTCTACTTAAAAAAAAAATTCCCCAAAGTGGCTAGAATGACTAGAAATGGTCAGAATGCTTTAATGAGAAGGCCTGGACGTGTGGCGGTGAGTATTAAAAAAACATTACAAAAATCAGAAAACATGTCAAGTACTTTAGATATTCGGACAGTAGGTCTACACTAGTGTGATGCCTATAAATATGCCATATTTTATCCTTTTGACACTCACGTGTTTGTCCGAATGTGACATAATAAGGCATATTGGCATTGCTGAATGTGTCTCTTCCTGTGGTGTAAGTTGAAATACATTATAAGGCATTTTTGGTAGCTTGTTAGGAATAATCGGTTTAATTTTAATTAATTTTCAAAAAAATGAACTCACTGTCTTGCGGGGCCACGAGGTGATTTGCCCACTCTGCACCGGCGATTGCATTGTTTACCTCGGGAGGGAGTCGAACCCCCGTACAAGGCAGTGAGGTTTTTTTTTTTTTTTTTTCAATTTTTTCCACCATAATTCGTGCACAACAATTTGAAAACATGCATACATACAGGCATATATTTACACAAAGCATCAAGCGGTGATACAGCAGAGCAAGCAGAAAAATATGGTACACGTGCTGTGTAAAATTGTGCAGCATAGGGCAGCCGTGAAAATACACAGACAAAAGTTAATGTAGCAAGCATTGAATACTAATGCAGGGCAGTGTCACATAAGAGCAAGGAGAAATTACGGCATTACTTGCATGGAATAAATGGCAGTGAAAGACAACTTAGTACTGTCACAGAACATTGGCCAGGGTTTCTGTAATGTCCAATTGAATTCAACCTTAATAAGAACAAGGTTCTGAAATATGCCGCCGCAGTGAAAACACACATAAACAGAAAACTTGACTTTAGCATCCATTCTACAATACGATGTAATTACTCTGTCAAGGCAACAGAAAGTGATAAGCTGCACATGAAATAGTCAGCTGTCAAAATGTGATATACATGCAAGTTGTCAAAACACAATATAAAGCATTTGTCAAAATACTCAGATACACCAGTAATTGAATGTAGCAAGCATTGTACGATACAAATGCAATTACTCTGTCAAGGCAGCAACACAACAGGAAGTGATAAGCGACTGCATGCCCCTACGCAGTAAAAGTATGATACAAATGCAATTACTCTGTCAAGGCAGCGACACAACAGGAAGTGATAAGCGACTGCATGCCCCTACGCAGTAAAAGTATGATACAAATGCAATTACTCTGTCAAGGCAGCAACACAACAGGAAGTGATAAGCGGCTGCATGCCCCTACGCAGTAAAAGTATGATATAAATGCAATTACTCTGTCAAGGCAGCAACACAACAGGAAGTGATAAGCGACTGCATGCCCCTACGCAGTAAAAGTATGATATAAATGCAAGGTGTCAACATATGTAATATAAGCATACTATTATAAGCAAAAGGTTTTAATATAAAATACTTGTTATTTTCGCAGCGTCTTCTGCTTGCCGCAAAGAAAGCAAGTTTGTTGTCGTCCGCGAAATCAGTGCTCGTGCTTGATGACTGAAAAAAACACCCTATTGGCAGCATTTATGGACAGGAGCATTGGCAATGTGCCGAAGTCAGTTGTAGTAACTTATCTGCACCAGCGACACGTGTTACCTGCAAGTTAGAGAAAGTGTATTGTATTGAATGTCATATTTACCTCCTGGCTTGACTGCTCCCCTTGTACAGGACTCACACTGTGTGACTGCAACAACACGTTAACACTGTTAGCAGGTGTAAGCAGAAAGAAAAGTATTTAATTTTAGTAATTTGTCAAAATGTATTGCAAAGAACCGATTGCCTTATAACTACTAAATGTTACCACAGGAAAGACAAGTGCAGTGCGATGGGGTGTGGGTGGTGCAACCTGCCAATGTACGACAGGCACCTGCAATAACACAACTTTCCCTATAGTACAGATGGGTAATCGGTAATCCTGCATCTTCTTGGCCTTTATTATTAACGCTATTAAACGATCTTTTTACCTAATTTTTTCGACGCTGCTGTATTTGTTTCATCATTCCCATCATTATAGACACAAAACCGAGCTGTATTTATTAAATTTATTGTGTTTGGGGGACTTTTATGAAACAAAACAACACTGTTTGACAGGTGCGTGTTTTGTTGATATGGCGATCATCCGAAATCTACTCCAAACGTGTCGCGGTGCCATCACAACCGGAAAGGTGATGCCACTAACATTAAAATATCGATGTATATATTTTGTATCTATAAATTCAACATTTCAATGAGATTTCAGAATACGTGTGTAAAGCAGAACTAGATATGTGTTAGTGGCATCGCCTTTCTCTATCTATCTGTATCTGTATTTTGACTGGCAAAATGTCCTATGGACACATCACGCCAGTGCGCATGGTGGCTCTTATGGATTAATTGTTTACATGTTGGGCTAGACTAATCTGGAATTAATTCAGCGATGTACTTGATACAATGCTTGGAGGTAGAGAATTCCACTCTTTTATTGTGACTGGGAAAAAGCTGTTTCCAAATATGTTTGTCGAGTGCCTGATTTGTACTAACTGTTTATTATGTTTACGTGAGCATCTGGTGTTGCGTTTGATGTATTGATCTAGTGGGATATCTATGAGGTTATGTTCCATTTTATATAATATGCTAAGTCTTTCTTCTTGATTGGAGGGTGTCCCACTGGAGATCTTTAAGGAGTTGTGTTACCGTTCCTGGCTCTCTAGAATAGTTGTTCTTTCCGGTTGTGATGGCACCGCGACAAGTTTGGAGTAGATTTCGGATGATCGCCACATCAACAAAATACGCACCTGTCAAACAGTGCTGGTTTGTTGCATAAAAGTCCCCAAAAGACAATAAATTTAAGGACGTTGTTACGTAGCCAAGCATCGGAACCGTGTGCGTTCAGTGATAAAGGTCCGAGCACTCAATGCGCATGCGCCTACTAAGCTTATTTCCGGTGCTCGGAAGCGTAGCAGTGCCGAGCATCGGAAACCGCGTACGTCGGTGATAAAGGTCCGAGCACTCATCGCATGCGTCTGTTGTGCCTTCTTGGCTTCATGCTCCGCGTCCGAGCATCGGAATGACGTACGTCGGTGATAAAGGTCCGAGCATCGGAACCGTGTTCATCAGTGTTATAGGTCCGAGCAATTTCCCGACTGTCTTTCATGTTTCCCTTTGCCTCAGTATCTGTAAGTCTGCTAGTACCCGCGTATAACTAAAATAAGGATATTAGTATAATAACATTATCATAATGATTATAAATCTGCTGTTTTTAAATAATCGAAAATATTAACTCGAATATATTGAGCCATTTCCATTAGACATGCTCAATTATAATGTATCCAATTACATGTAAAACTATATAATAAACATGAGCATAATGAATAACAAAATCTTATATAGCGTCGGTGGTGGCACAAATAGAATATAAATTGAATAAAACTGTGGCAATTACTTAATGTTGTTTTTCAAAAAATTCTGTTATAATTCTATATTGTGTTACAACAGCAGAGTAAAAATGGGTATGATGTTGTAACGTAATACTTATAAATGAATTTTTATAGTAAATGGAGTATAGTCATTTTAAGAGCCAATTCCCAATTTTTATAGAAGATATAGAATAAATTTGTACATAATTTCTACTTTTCAAACCTTTACCGAGCATCTCTGCCAAATATAAAATAGTCGCTGTGCATGTTAAAATTATAGATTTGTATGCATGTTTCTATCTATTGTACCAACTTATGTTGACATATTAAATACCTGGTGGTAATGAATAAATACAAATCCGTAATGTAGCAACATTGTATGGAGCATTTGATTACCAATGGAAATTCTATGACAACATACCAATATATCATGGAAAACTCGTCCACGCTTTCGCATGACTGGAGGCATCTTCAGCTGCTTCAGTGTGTCAACATCAACTGGAATAAGATTTGATAAGTCACATACAAAGTTCCTTGGACTAACATGGAGAGAACACATATAACAATATTTGAAACACGCATCAAAAAGCATGTGCCACACACACAAAGTTCCTTGGAGTAACAACTGATGAACACGTAACAAGGAGAGAACACATAAAAATGGTTGCAACAAGTTTCAAAAACTGTTCAGAAAAGTTATTCTGTTACAGAAAAAATGCTATTCGGATTATTTATAATCTCAATTACCATGATCAGCTGCGACAGCAGAAGGCACGGTAGATGGCGCAACAGAAGCAAGCACGGTAGATGGCACAACGGAAGCAGGCATGGTAGATGGCGCAACAGAAGCAAGCACGGTAGAAGGCACAACGGAAGCAGGCACGATAGACGGCACTGTGTTGGTAGAAGGGGCAACAGGTGACACACTGGCCCATTCGGCTCGCAAATTCCGGCGCTCCAAAAACTGTTGCATGCCGACTTCCGATGCCAAACTGGCAAGGTCAGCAGCAACTGCCATCGCTAGGCGATACTTCTGGTGAGCCGTCAACACTGCTAGGGAGGTGGCAGATGCCACTTCCGAAACTTGCATGACGCTCACTGTCGACACAGAGTCAACGCTGTAACTGACAGTCCATCGGTTATCTGCCAGGTTAGCATCGAAAGATGACTTGCCACTCATCTGCCTACGTGCGAAGATGTGGCGGCATGGCATACGAAATGAACAGCGAAATGCACACGTACACATACTATCAGTGAGCATCAGTGGCCCCTCTGATGATGGCACTGGTGCTCCGGCATCTTCTGGGAGCTGCACCGTGCCACGCTTGGCGATCTCTACCAGAACATGGCCATACGCATGTGCACTGAGCAGTTTCTCATAGCGACGATCTTCGGTCATTGTGGCTGTGTCATGGCATGTTGACTTGCTGATGTGGCTCATGATGCTGCTGTGGTCGTGTTCGCCTCGCAGCACACGCAAAACAGTGAAGAATTCACTGAAGAACATGTTGAGAGACGAAAACCCCGAACTAACACTCTTTATTTTCCCTTGAGGCTTTCGAGTCGATTGTTTGTCTGCTCCCCAAACATGAAATGCCTCGCTTTGAAGCATGCCACCCACTCGTTCCTGATTGGCAGCCAGTTGCGACGGAAATACGCTGACGCGGCAGGAATGGACATCTCGTCCAGCAGTGCACACTGCTCGTCAAACTGTCGCTCACAACAGCCATGGCACTGAAAATGCCAAGCAGAGCATCACGTTGACCTGAGCGGATGCCCATCTTTTCTAGTGTGACCTCCCTCGAAAAACTGCACAAGGTGTGAAAAAGGCACAGTTGGAGGGTCGCAGCAGGGAAGGCGGTACCGAACACATTGCGCTCAGACATGTCCTTGTCTGTCATGATGACCCCTGTCCTCGACCAGGCATCATTGTGGTCTTGAAAATCTAAGTAAATAACCAAATGCAATAAACAATCAGGTGTTGGCCTTTTAAGGAGAGACATGGCAGCTAGATGGGACATTTTGTTTAGAAATGCATACTTAATCAATTATGCATCGAAATTATTAACGTAGCGTCAGTACTTCTAGAAATATTATGTTTCCATTGGAAAAACACCGGTTTTAACAAATGAAAATTATTCCAAAGAAAGCACTATCATAACATCGTGGTGATGTAGAATGGTTAAATAACAAAATGTATACATGTATATACATATCAATCCACACAATATACTGGCATAAACACTGTATACTGCCATGCCATCTGCAGCAATGCTGAAACAGCAACAAGAAGAAGAATTTGTTTTATTTGACCCAGACATTTCAAATAATACATAAAATACATCCATGTAAAAATTAAATAATACAAATATATAACCTTATGGTAAACATGGTATAATGTATGATAAATAACGAAAAGTAGGGTCAGGAGTCTCCTCTAAGAATGTGGTAGTCGCTATCGAGGAGCCACCTTTTGTAATAAAACTTTAACTGAATCAATACATCACCTAATTAAATTCTTCCAGAATAAAAAGATTTGGTATTTAATAAAAGTGGCAAATTATGCCTAAGACATTTCTTAGCAAACTTAGTTTAATTTTATAAGTGTATATTTTATTTTTGACTCTTGTATAATGATTATGTACCTCATAGTTAAACATTATCCTCCAGTTTTGTAAATAAACTGGTAAGTCATTATGTAAATATTTACAGTAAAATTTTAATTGTTGTAATTTAAGAATGTCATCTACTTTTAACAAGTTGAGTTTTTTGTGAAGTGGTTCTGTGTGGGAAGTATAATTACTTAAGGTAATAATTCTCAGGGCTTTTTTTTGAAGTTTTATTATTCTGTTTGATTGAAAGCCCCACACCATTATGCAATAATTAATGTGTGGCACTATTAAAGAATTATATAATATGATTTTAATATGAAGAGGTAACACGTTTCAATTTATTTAAAATGCCAATTTTTTTAGAACAAGCATTTGATATTTTTTCAGTGTGCTTTTTCCAGTTTAGATTTGTATCTATAATTAAACCCAAAAAATGTAATTCTTTGACTTGTTCAATATTTACATTGTCTATCTTCAGAGTAAGTGTTTGTATATTTTTCTTTGCCATTTGAAATGTCATGTATTTCGATTTTGCTATGTTTAGCGATAATTTATTTATTTTGAGCCATTCATTTATTTTTTAAAGTTCTTCATTTATTAAAGATTAAAAATTTTCGTCATGTATGTTATCGCTGAAAGTGTTGTATCATCAGCATACATTATGAAATTAAACATTTTACTGGCTTGTGCAAAATCATTTATATATATGATGAATAACAGGGGTCCTAAGATTGAACCTTGTGGTACACCTGTTGTTATTGATAACATATTTGATTTTATATTGTAAATTTCCGTATATTGTTTACGATTTGTTAGGTAACTGCTGAATAAGTTCAGATTTGTTCCATGTATACCATAATATTTCAATTTGTCAATTAAAATTAAATGGTCAATGGTATCAAAGGCTTAGGAAAGATCTAGGTAAATATTAATGGGTATTTCATCCTTATCCAGTTTGGTTATTATTCTATCTATTAATTCTAGTGCTGCGTATTCAGTTGAATGTTTAGGTCGGAATCCATACTGATGGTCAAAAAAAAGCTTAGAGTATTTTAAATAAGATGATAATTTATTTAAAAATTATTTTTTCAAGTACTTTTGAAATAGCTGGTAGAAGAGATATGGGTCTATAATTATTGAATACTGCTGGCTCACCTTTTTATAAATGGGAATTACCTTAGCAATTTTTAGTTTATCAGGGAATATTCCTGTGGTTAATACTTGATTTGTTATTAAAGTTAAAGATTTGGTTATTGCAGGTTCAAGCATTTTTAGCAGTTTGGTAGATAGACCATCACATCCACAGCTACTTTTGTTGGGTAGATTAATTATTGTTTTCTTTATGGTATCTTCTTCAACATATTTAAATGTAAAATTACAGTTTACTATTTTATTTAGATAATATGAATGATCATGAATGCCTTTGTATTTAATATCATTAGCCAGATTACTACCTATATTGGTAAATAATGTATTGAATTTATTTGCAATTTCTAATTTGTCTGCCACAATTGAATCGGATTCTTTAAAATATTTTGGAAATGATTTATTAATTTTATGTTTAGACAGGATTTCATTTATAGTTTTCCAAGTGTTTTTTATATCAAATTTAAATTAATTAATTGATTTGTCAAAATATGATTGCTTTGCGAAAACTTCTTTTCAAAATACTATTGTATGTTTTTAGATTAATCAATAATACGCCATATTCAGAAGATTCAGGGTTTGTGATTTTCAATTGTTTGTAAAGTTTGTCTCTGTATCGTATTGAGGTTAGCAAGCCTTGAGTTATCCATGTAGATTTGTTATGTTTATATTTATTAAATTTCACTAATTTGCTAGTCATATATTTATTTTTAGCTTGATTTATTTCATTGATGATAATGTTATAATTATGGTTTGGATTAGCATTTGAACTTGTATGTAATTTGTTATGTATTTCAGAAGAGATTATATCATTTCTGACTTTTAACATAGCCTCTTTATTTTGTACATTAACTCGTATAAATTTTGTAGTATGTTCCTCTTTTAGAGTAGTGTTCATAAGCATAAAATATGGTTAATGATCAGAAATCTTTGTAATTAATATTCCTGCTGTACTTTTCAAAATATGCTTTGTTAAATTACAAAACAAATTATCAATAAGTGTACCTGTACATGTTGTGAACCTCGTAGGAAGAGTAATTTGGGAGAAGAGACTAAATGAAGTTAACATGTCAAAGAAAGTGCTACAGTGTTGTTGCTCGTTTATTTTTAACATATTTATATTGTAGTCCCCTGCAAGAATAAGGTTGTTGTTTGATGATGTTGCATAGATGATATGACCATTATAAATTCATTTATAAATTCGTTATAGTTTTCAGTTAAAGGCCTTGGAGGTCGGTATATATTTCCTATAGTGACTGTTTGCGATAAGCCTCCTCCATTTACTTGTATTATTTGTCCCTCCCATTGTTCATACATATTTAATTTCATCTTTACTTCATAATCAAAGTGTTTATCTATATATATTAATAATCCCCCTTTGGTGCTGCAACTTTTTCCTTGGGATATACTGTCATATCCATTTAATTGAATTAGTGATAAGTCATCATTATCAGATAACCAGCTCTCTTGGAGACATATTATGCTAAATTAAAAATTTAAGCAAGACAAGTCATTTACAAATGCCTCGAGCTCACTAAACTTTGCATTAATGGACTGTATATTTGAGCTTAGGATACTGAAATGAAATTTGTCAAAATCATAATATGACGATCGGCGTATTGTTGGAAATTCTTTATTTTCATCAACAGTATTACTGATGTTTAGAAAATTATTTAGACAATTATTTGTAATACCACCTGTAAATTGGAGAAAAGTTTCGTCAGTTATCATTTCAGTGTATTTTAAATTTTAATGAGACCAGCATATTTTCAATGTGCAGTAATGTTTCAATGGGAGTGTGTGCCTTTAGTGTTTGAGTTACTAGATTTTGTTTAATAATATTTGTATATGGTTCATGTAAAGCTAAAGCGGTGCATGATAAGTAGCAACTTAAAGTGTCAGAGATAGAAAAGAAACAGATTATGTTTAGAAAAAAATACAAGAAAAAAAAAGGCGATGTAATAGAAAAAAGTCAGGACCATTTGACAAGATGGCCCGAGAAAAAAACAAAAAAACAGAAACAAACAAACTTAAGAATAAAACTATTTCTAGTGGTAGGAACTAATGCATTGTAATGCATTCTAACCAACACATTTCCAACTAATATAAATGCAAAAAAAATGCAAAAAGGTTATTATATTATAACAAATAAAACGTCATGTGTTGAACATAAATAAACATTAAACAGAAAACGAATCACAAATCACGACACAAGTGAGTGACAAATTGCACTAAGAGATTTTTTTTTAAATGATATGAAAGATTTCAAAGAATAGCAAAACAAGATATTGAAACTAAACGTACGTTAGTACAAAAGCAGGTACCCTTTACCCAACTTTTTTACATACATATAGTTCCTATAGCAGACATTACAAATGCTAATGCAATCTAATTCATTTTAACCAACACATTTCCAATATATATACATAAATGCATAGGTTATTATATTATAATAAATAAAAAGTCGTGTGGAAAATAAAGAAGCATTAAACAGAAAACATATCGCAAGTCACGACACAAGTGAGTAGCAAACTGCACTACGATATATTTAAAAAAAAGTTTATATAGGGAACACTGCAAAAAAGAAAAGAAAAAAAAAGAAAACCTGATAAACATACCTCCAGCATATGTGTGAGGACAGCAGCTGTCTCTGTGGATGTCAAGTAGACAGCAATGACTTGAGAATGGCCATTTCTCAAAGCAGTCAGCCATGATAACGTCCGGAAATGAGCAGTACATTTTTTGCATCAATGAGTCTTGAAAAAAGAGGCCCGTGAAGGTCCCTTCCTCATCATGAAACACCTCAACGTAAGACCCTAAAACATACCAAAATAAATACCATTAACATACAAACATGTATGCATTAAAATATGTACACATTAGTGGTATAGCGTACTAGAGCACAGTGGACAGAACACTGAGTGTTGCCATCACTGCCCCAGTTCACTCACCTGTATGAATGAATAGCATAAATTGCAGCATGGCTGATTTCTTTCTGAAAAGGAGAGATATTGTTTGAGTGAAGTGTAAACCACTTTGAGCAGTCCCAAGCACTGGACGCTATAAAAGAATGCAGCAAACTTTCATACATATACATACATACATACATAGAAAGACTGTTTTATAATATAGAAACCAGACGTATCCTCCATATCTTTTAACTGAGTGACCACTTTGGCCAACTCATGCCCATCGTGAGATCTCATTTTGGCTTGTATGTTGCTAACATCGCGCAGTGTTACCACTTTCCCAGTCTTTTCATGCATGTACACTTGCAACAACTTCTTGTTGCTCTTCAGTTTAAGCATGTCAGCGGCAATCACTTTCTTCTGTCGTCATTCTTCGTTGACGTGACAAATGAACATACACAATCTAAAAACAAACAAAAAGAAACTATAATAGAACTGTCATTAAGTTAATTAATTTCTATTAAATTTCATAGCCAGCCAATCTGCCGATATGCATTCAGAAGACTCTATAGTTTGAAAGATATATGCACATTTGTTGCAAATGATTTTTTATCGGCATTTATCAAACAAATATTTAAAAGAAACGTATTGGAATATGCTCTGATCATTGCATAATAGAATGTTTACAGAACATGGATCTGCAAGAATTACAAATGTATTGGAATATGCTCTGATCATTGCATAATAGAATGTTTACAGAACATGGATCTGCAAGAATTACAAATGTATTGGAATATGCTCTGATCATTGCATAATAGAATGTTTACAGAACATGGATCTGCAAGAATTACAAATGTATATGTGCTCAAAAATGAAATGCCGAGTTTTAAAATGAGTGTAGACTAACACTGTGTAAATTTAATTCATATCGGCACCGCATGACTCTTGGCGTGCGATGATGCTGCATGGCGGATAGTTTAGAAACTAGGGAGGACGCCTCAGGTGCCTGGTCGGCATTTTAAGGCTGTGTTAATAAATTTAATTAGTGATTTTTGCACGTGACACATACCTGTGAAACCTCATGGTTGTGGGCTTCAGTAATGTTGGTAACGTCCAACTGCTGGCAATCTGAAGATAAACCAAACTTGATTGCAGCTGGGCACTGCTGCTTCAGGGTCCTAAAGATAAAAGAAGAAAATTAGATGCAATCTCCACCCAATCTTTAATAAAATTTTTGTGATGGGAACCTTTTCAAGCACAAATCGAAATAAAAAAGCATGGTCATGGTGCAACAACATGACAAATTGACAGCCTACGTGTAATGTAAATGCATGTGCAGGGTTCAATCTGTTGCATTTTGTTTTTTACCGGTGGAGCTACTCGTCAGGGAAGTCACTTCTATGTCATGGAAGTAACGCACATCGAACACTTTAAAAACAGAACATGACTGAATCTAGATAGCTTGCCTCATTTAGGCATCTTCAAACCTCCATATAGCAATTTTGGTGGGTCATTTGTTAAAATATTGCGTCAATTCCGCAGCCTGGATTGAACCCTGCATGTGGTATACTAGACCACTCGGTTTCTGCTTCACGCAAGCATAATATGCAGTTTTCACTGATTTTTGGAAATCGTTCAGCTTATCAATATTATTACGATCCATATTATTAAGGACTCATATATTAACCAGAACTACTTATTCCACAAACTCATCATGTTCGAAATCACCACTGTGCATCAAAACGCAACACACTCATTGTATGGGTTACCCCACTGTATTAACTCCACGTCCCGGGTTGTTCGTCCTGTGGTGATTGTAAATGTCTGATTTATTGTTACAACACACGTGCTGCCCTTTCTGTACATTGTGGTATTCACCAGATGGCAGCACTACTCATCGCCAACCACTCACTACCCCTTGCACACACCACTGCACACCAATACCCCAGCCCTGTATATAAACCCCAACCACACCCATACCAAGCGCGCCACACCGATCCACCCTAGCAAGACATCCTACTTCCGATGTGCCAGCTCAGGATCAACGGCGACCACAGAACGCAACGCGGCAACCGAACATAAAGAGCGAGCCACGTAAGTTACCACTAATTACCCGTTCGCTCTTTACCACATTGGTACCAGAAGTGTATGTACGTCCACGCGCCTTTGTAGGCCAACGTGAAAAGTTGTTCAAATACATTTTGGGCAAGTCGCAAATTCCAAACGTCAAATTGACGATGCTATGTGGATTTTTGTGCAGTTCCTTTCATTCGTTTAACTTTTTCTGAATTTATTCGGAAAGACAACGAATTTGTTATACGGGGCAACGCCCATGACAACAACAACTACGCCACCAAGTTACCGAGGGAACTAAGTCGATATAACTTCAAACGTCAATTCGACTGTACTATGTGAATTTATACGCATTCTCGTTTATTCGGTCTATTTTTTTTCCGAAACTTATTCGGAAAAACGGAAAACTTGTTATACGGGTAACGCCCAGGAGAACAATGAATACGACAATTGACTAAGTTATATCTATGTTGTCCAAGTACATATAAATGTTGACTACGAAGCTTATATATATTGCGATGTCAGTTGACTGTAATTAAATACTTCGCACATTCCCTTGTACCTCACCACGGAGCGACAAGGGCGTGGTTCAATTGGCAATTACACACGGGTGACTTCACGGACAAAGCGCATTGTCCACTCCCATTGTACGCCTCATTGTCTCCAACCAACATTCGTTAAACTGGTTATCTAGTTGAAATAACGCTGCTGGTTAACGATAACTCGCTGACATTAGTCAATAAGTCGAGGATATCAGTTCCACCGTTTGCAACTATATAGAACGGCATGAAGGGGAATTCTGTTACACTGATAATTCATGAATTATTGTCTGGTAGTTGTCTTTTAAAATAATCATCTTCTAAACTAATTGGGTATTCCACAGTTTGAAACATACTGTATAGCCATATAATGACAGACTAAATGCCACTGAACATGGCACCACCAAGAAGACAAAAAAAAACTCAGGGTAATGGGAATGTCGATTCAGAAATCGACAATCAAACAGCTACAGAGGATGTCAAAACAAACGGACGAATTTGAATTTGGTAGCCCTAGTCGTACAGCCTCAACAGAGCGTATTTACAACAGCATAACCAAGCTTGGGGCCAGATTCTCTCAACTAGAGGATAGGTTTGACAGGAATGAATCTGTCATCGAATCGATGCAGAAAGCGTTGTTTGAAATAACTGAGAAACTAAACAAACAGGACACAATTGAAGCAACCATACGTGCCTTACAGGCAAAGGTGTTCGGCCCGGAAAGAGGCTCGGTTGTGGAAATATGTGCCGGGTTCTCTTCAGGAGCCCGACCGAAGTACGCACAAACAGATCCAACACCCTGTACATGGGGGAATATAGGCGAAACTAAGCATCGCGATGAGCACAAGTCCCTGCCAACGGAAGCGGTGCATGTCGATACAAGAGACACCCTCCCCAACAGTGATTATGATGGCCCGCAACGATATCAATACGAACGATCTAGCCATGATCGGTACTTCACTGAACATGGAGATGACCAACCAATGGAACGTCCCAACCACAGTCGACGATGCCAGGACAATAGGAATGGTCTCGATATATGTCGTAGGCCAAGTGACAGAAATGTCACTATTGACAAGTTTGATGGGAAACCAGGTGAATGGGATAACTGGATTCACCAGTTCGAATTCATAGCCAAGGCTTACAACTGGGACCCAAATGAAAAGATGACACGATTGGTGTCATGCCTTCAAGGGCCAGCTCTAACGGCTCATAGAAGCCTACGCAAAGACGAACGCTATGACTATAGTGATTGCATAGAGTACCTCGGTATGAGATATGGCCACACCAGACCCGTCGCTAGGACAACTCTCAGAGCAGAGTTGTCAGTTTTAAAACAGGAGGAGGGTGAGAGTTTAGATACCTTCGCAGATAGGGTATACGCACTAACAGTGGAGGCTTATCCGGATATGAACAAGGACTTGTACGATAACCTATCAGTACCAGCCTTCCTACGGGGCATCCGCGATCGGAATGCCGCCCAGGAAGCCATGAAATTTAGTGACCCGACAACAATCAGGACAGCAGTGGAAGCGATACTGCACATCCAATGTGCAACGCGTACATTTGGCGGTCGTAACCTGTATAACCGACAAGTTGCCTTCAGCGATGAGTCTGCAGTCATTTTGACAGGAAAATGCTCGGAGGCAACTTTGGTTGACCAGGTAGTACAGGGTGTAGTGAGACAGCTACAGCAGTCAACTATATCCCTGGGATGCGCACCAAGTGACACTTGCTTCACATGCGGGGGGAAGGGTCACAGGTCACGTGACTGTGCCAATAAGAGACGGCGCTCCCCGTCTCCCCCGAGTTGTTTCCAATGCGGAGGCAAGGGTCATTTGGCCAGGGAATGCTCGAATACACTATCACGACGGGACTCGCCAGTAAAACGTCAAGTTCAGAGACACCGTAGCAATAGCAGTAGTAGCACCAATAGCATGGATTCTGACGACAGTCGCAGGTATCGCAGCCCTAAACGATATCACAGTAACCGCGTAGGTAGAAGGGGTTTCCGAGACAATCAACATGATGGCAGGTATAACGAGGAGGAGGATGCACGGCGTTGGAGATGTAGGACTCATGAGCATGGCGGTAGGCATGGTGGGAGGGATGATAATATCCGTGGGCAATATAAGATCCATAACCCCTCACGAGAGGATAATCGGGATGATAACTGGGGAAGATATTATCAACCTCCAGATAACAGTTACAGCCGAAGTATCAGTCCTCGTCGTAATCTCCCCACCACTTCCAACAGAAAAAGTGAAGGGACGGATAAACCACCGTCAAACTAAATAAGGTGAACCCTGTTGGCCATGGGTCCACCATCACCCTTTGGGGTATTGGCCAACCAACACACGATAATAACAGACCAACTCCATGTATGTCCACCAGTCCGGACACTTGTAATGGAGTAGGTATCACCAATGAGTGGAGCATTAGGGTAGCTACAACACCACAATGGAAGACTGACCAGGCAAGGCACCCAGGTGCTAATACAACCTCCAGCATGTCCACTAGTCAGGACAATGGTGATGGAGTAGGTGTTAAAGTAGATGCTCTGTGTAGTATTGGGGCAGGTGTCAAAGTAAATACAACAGCTACAGAGGCACTTTGGACTACTGACCAACAAACACACCCATATAACAATGAGCTCCTGGACATGTCCAATAAACAGGACAAAGATAATGGAGAACATGTGACAGTCAGAAGTACTCACCTGAGCCCAACAGTAGGCCATACACTGTTAATACCAGCCACAATTTATGGGCAGGATACGCTCATGGTAGTAGACACTGCCGCCCAAATGTCAATGGTCAGTCAATCCTTTATTGACTCATTAGGACATGTGTGCACTATGACCCCGGAGTTCATAACCATTAAGAATGCAGAAAACGACTCGTATATGCAGTGCTATTTAATCAAGAAACTCCCAATAACCATACAACAAAATCAGTACAACATCGATGTGGCTGTGGGACCGATAACAGATAATTTTATTCTTGGGCTTGATTTTCTGTTAAAGCATCACTGTATTGTGGATATCGATAACAGCACTGTAATGATGGACGGCACCACTGTTCATGCCCTGATGAAGAAGGGGCCAGCAGTGAAGTACAATATAAGTAGAATTCAAGTAGCGCAACGCACTGTAATTCTGCCAAAACATAGAGGTAATGTGATGGTAGAGTGCACTAACCCTTCTTGCAATGTCTACGTTACTTCACCAGAAATGACAGACGAGTTAACAAGGGTAATGGTCGGAATGCACCTCTGCCTGAATGCACCAGTCGCAATTCACCAACTGCCTAGTCGCAATGCTCCAACCGCGTGGTCGCAATGCTCCAATGGGGTGGTCGCAATGCACCACTTTTGGTCGGAATGCCCCACTTTGGTAATGACGACCTGGTCGCAATGCTCCAATGGTTTGGCGCAATGCACCTCTTATGGTATCTATATATTATAAAACGTTATGGTTTCTCTGTTTGTTTTTACCCGGGCAACGCCGGGTAAGTCGGCTAGTATAATGACTTCTTTAAGTATCGCCCACGCGACTTTGCGTATATATGGGTAGTGATATATGTTCATGGATTTTGCTTGAAATTTCAACTACATTATACTGTTAGTAGTGGGTGTCATAATTACAAAATATACAACTTATTGTGAATTAGGTGATAAAAGAACGGAACTTGGTAGATATGTAGAATAGTTCATAGTTTGTTTTTATAAAGACCTCCATGATGTATACATATATATTAATAATGTTATTATTACTAGATCGTTGCATGTGTTAATTTGAGCGGAATCGTTCGCTACACATAAAACATAAGAACACGGATGGATTGTTTCCCTTGAAAAGTTACACTGTTAAATTGTACACACACAACATGTCTGAAAAGATGTAGTCAGAAATCAGGATGACAATTTTATTAATTAAACATATATACATCCGTAGGCCGTATTGTCACCTTCGTGACTACATCAAATGTCCCTACAATGTAGAGCACATTGGAGAAAAAAATATTAATGATATTCAGTGTTTAGACAAACTGTGACTACAATACACACATTCTTAGAGAATAGGAATATCAACAAATATTTGTGCTACGCTACTTGAACATTAGTTATTATTATTGTTGTGACATCTTACATATCTGATCTATTATAACAACTTAATCCACACGCTACACGTGGAATTATTATTACGTTGTCTACACAGTTATTCTGAGGTTGACCAGTTCACTAACTAAGTACTTATTTTATATAGTTGGTTGGCTCCACTGTCAGTCCGGAATGGAATGTCATTTCACCGTCTGTTACACTTGTTTGATCATGCTTGTATGTATGATTAATATAATTATGTCTGTCTCTCTATCTATCTATTTTCTTGTTATTCAGAATGTAACGTTATACATTATACTAACACAAATCTGACACGCAAGATCTGCTCAGCTAGGTCCTAACTTCTATTCAAAGCATTCAAAGAGGACTTAGTAAGAACTGGATTACCCAGGTAAGCCTTCACGTCATCAAAGTCAAACTGAAGCCAACTTCAGTTAAATGCTGCTATTGTCACGTTCTTTCAACAATGCCGTTAGTCAAACAAAACGGTATGTTCGATGAAACAATAAAAGGGTATTAAGCCAATTGCTATGGCCTCCAAAAGGACAGACAATGTGCAACAATCTGCTCAATAAAACAAAGCAGGAGTAGAAAAGCCAATTACACAAGCTTCTAAATATTCTTGACACACACACGCCACTATTCTCACTGTTATTGTTAGCCTGTCACATTACAATTCAAAGGTCATCATTTCAGTGTAATTTAATAATGAATGACTACACTTGTATAAGATATAACCTTCAATTATTTCTAGAAAATCAAAACGAAAACTTCCGCGAAACAATATAGTAACTATAATACAGTAATTGTTTTATTAGAGTCTCACTCCGTGTATTGATTAATTAATAATTAAAATTTTCACTCGGTAACATACTTAGTTTACACTATTTTCGATGGCCGAGCCATTCATGCATCATTTACATCGTACAACATGTGTACAAAGGATAAATTTAAAATAAAAAAATATTTGTTTTTAAATAATAATAAATAATACAAAACTGTGAACATGTATTAAAACACGATATATATAAATCGAAAATAGTATATATCTACCTACCTATATACATAATATAAAATACATAATACATATACGATATCAATCATAACATAATAAAGGTATATATATATAGTCCACCCCCGTCTTCAACCCGCTGTCCAAGCCAACATAAATTAGATGTCGTTGATGTCCAAAGCTTTATTTCAATGTACACTCTTTTTGATACAATGCCGTCATTCAAACAAACCGATCTGCTCAATAAAACAATGCCAGAGTAGCTAAAAGATCTGCTCAACACAAGAGCAGGTTGCATATTAGACTATTTCACATAATGACTTATACACATCAAAGGACAATGTAATCGATATTTCATGATAGGTTATGTAATACAATCATACACTTGTATACGAAGACAAAACAGTTTATTTCAAAAAATGTACATAAAGTCAACGAAACAAGTGATTTCTAAATTACTTATTCATTTAATATTTTATGTTTTAATATATACAATTGTATTATCTATGTATGCGTACATTGGACAATATTACAATCAGTGGGGCATTCCGACCAAAAGTGGTGCATTGCGACCAGACCGTTGGAGCATTGTGACTACGCCGTTGGAGCATTCCGACTAGGCGGTTGGAGCATTGCGACTAGGTTTTGTGCATTCAGGTAGTTGTGCATTCAGGCAGTGGGGCATTCCGACTATAATTCGTTAATAATCCCATCTTGTATAATTAATGGGGGAATTGGACCCGTTATTATGGAGATTATAAACGATTCCAACAAACCAGTCACATTGCAGAGAGGGAAAATACTAGTCCAGGCTGTGGAAATTGATGCCATATTAGATACTAGCTCAGAGCCCTGTCGAGAAAGCATACAGGTCAGTCGTACTGAAATGATGGGGAATACTAGTGGTGATAATGGGCCTTCGTGGGAAGAGGTAAACAGGATTAATGAGACACCATCGCTTATAGCAGTATCCCTTATTCCAGATGATAGCCTAGATGAGACACAAGTCGCCACTATGCTTAAGGAGGTAGAATCACAAATACCGCCACACTTAGAGGACATGTTCACCAAAGCAAAGAAGAACATTTCTATTAGAGAACAAGTCGCATTGGGGCTATTACTAGCTAAATATGGTAGCGTATTCTCCAAGGACAGTAACGATTTAGCAAGATTCACTCTTATACGCCATCGCATAAGCACTTATAATGAAGACCCGGTCAAATAAGACTAGTACCCCAGCCCTGTATATAAACCCCAACCACACCCATACCAAGCGCGCCACACCGATCCACCCAAGCAAGACATCCTACTAGGCTACTTCCGATGTGCCAGCTCAAGTCAGGATCAACGGCGACCACAGAACGCAACGCGGCAACCGAACATAAAGAGCGAGCCACGTAAGTTACCACTAATTACCCGTTCGCTCTTTACCACAACATTATACGATATAATTTGTGATATATGTCATACTTACTTTGTGTTTGTCCTGTCGCCAGTGCTTCTAGACTTGTGCGTTTTCCCACCAAACATACAGCAGTATGCAAGAAGCCGGTACTACGGTAGTATTTCAACTCGGGCTTAGCCTTGCCCGCGCGGCCGGGATATCTTGCCACCGACGCTGCCAACGTCTTACAGTCGCCTCTGTAGAGTTGCACAGCTGTTGCATCTTCGACCTCCTTTATTCAAGTCTGTACAGCTTCAAAACTATTGAAAGCATCTCCTATGTTTAGCCCAAATGTAACCACACCATTCTCGGCCGCCATATTTGAGAAAGAGAGAGAGAGCGGAAGCGAGAGCCAACACGTGACGATTAGCGCATGCGCGTTGAGTGCTCGGACCTATAACTTCCCCTGGCGTAGCGTACACCGGTTCCGATGCTCGGCTACGTAACCACAATTCGGTTTTGTGTCTACAATGATGGGAATGATGAAACGAATATGGCAGCGCCGAAACAATTAGGTAAAAACATCGTTTAATAACGTTAATAATAAAGGCCAAGAAGATGCAGGATTACCGAACATTATGATATACCACACGAAATTGTTATCCATACTGTTTACATGTTGCACGTGACAATGTCAATAGCATGGGCGGTGTATGGACGTTATGTCCCAAGTCACATATGTCCTAGACGATATGTACTAAATTTGGAGCGGTATGTCCCAAAACGCTTGGACGATTTGTCCCAAATTTATTTTACTGTTTTTAGTTGTTTTTATTCACGAACGTAACACAAAATGAGTGGTTGTTTGCGATAATGTTTGCACTCTGCGGAATATCGGCGCGTTTTTAACATGCTTTATTTATATCGCCCATCGTCGTGAAATTTAAAAACAATAATTCAGATTTGATCTGCTAAATACAACTCGGCCGTTCTACAACCAAACACAAAGCAATGTAATATGAAATCCGGATGGAGTTTTAGTATTTTTATTAACTAATAAAGCATGCATACATGTGACTATTTAAATATGCTGAAATGTCTTGACCATAACGTATCACTTATAATAATATTTTTTGACTTTAACCACCGCCACCAACCACCATCACCACCATATATCTATGTAACAGCAGTATACTCGACGTTTGTCAACCCTTAAAACAAATTTTTGAAACTTCGATTAAAACTTCCTGCATTCCCAATGACTGGAAAGAGGCTAAAATATCAACAATTTATAAAAATGGAAACAAGAAGCTAGCTAGTAACTACCGCCCAGTAAGTTTAACAAGTATAGTTTGTAAATGTATGGACATTTTTTTTTAGAAATCACATTACAAACTACATGAAAGTAAATAATCTATTTAGTCAAAACAGTATGGATTTATATATCTGGCCGATCAACAGTTCTACAACTAATCAAAATAATAGATGAATGGACTCAAGAAATGGATAAGGGCAACACAAGCTACTGCCAGTGACCAATCACACATTAGTCACAGTTTCCATCAAACAATAGCAGGCAGAGAATCTTAGCTCCATAGCTGGGTGTAATACACAACCAGAGCCACCACTGCCAAGTGGGTGACATTCTGCACAAGTGTTCATTAATCCTTAGTGATTGTTCAAATAGGGGTATTGGTTGAATCACCTACAGGTTTCTACAGACAATACATCTTTAACCAATAGACACCACAGTCACACCATTTTTTTATAATTAAATGAACATCAACATAAACACAACTTGCAACTATAGAAAATCAATAGTTTTGAAGATAAAAAAGTTTTAGGCAACTGTTCAGTCTAACAGGGGTCAAGTGTGTTTACTCTGCCTGGGCACTGTGACCAATTAAAGATTACTCAAGGTGGCAATAGTCCCTTGGACCTTCGGCCGAAGGACTAAAATATTGTTATTAGTTATACTCTAGTATGTGTTATGTCTGTAAATGTAGTTAGGCTAGTTTTCTTTTAGTCACTATAAATTTGAAACCAAAACAAAGTGGTTATGGATTGTCTGAAGAAAAAGGAAATCTAAATGCCTACATATAAGACGTGGGAATTTTGATAAACACTTACCGGTGCACCCATTTCAGGCATGACGAGCACTCGATGGAATTTGTTCCACAGCCTTTGTTGCAGATTCCACATGGATACTTTGGTGGTGCCATTGCGATTCACGATAGTTATATTTGGTAACACAAGATGATATTCAAATTACATGGTCAATTTCAAGATGATATGTGATCATTCCCAGATATGGCACACCATTTTATCCACAGTGAGAGTAATATTGGGATGCATACTATTGGTTGAATGAATTAAGCAATCAAGAATAAGTGGGTGGAACTTGCACCTGTAGGAGCGGTGACAGGATGAAAAACAGTTGTTAGGAATCCCATTGTAAATAATCAAAGACTAAAAGTAAATAAGAAAGGGATTATACTAGTGTAGGAGACAGTCTGACCTGAACCACCTTACTTCTACAGAGGAAGACTGGAAGCTCTTGTTCTTAGCAGTTAGCACTGTCAGCCAGTGCCAAGTGGCATGGTCTCCATACTACATCAAAGGCATTTCCTGTCTAACTGGTGGGTTAACTGCTAATTGACTCTTTATGGCTTAATTAAACAAACAGGTTTATGGCTTGAACTGCTAGCCTACAATTATTGTTTGCTTAACAGGGTGTTTCTGACTGGGAAAAGGGTTTGGGTACAATAGTCATTGTTATCAGAGAATGAGGATGTGCTGGGATGTGTAGGGATGGTAAGGTTGTATACTATCAGAAATAACAAAGTATTTAAAAAATAGTTGAACATTTAAATATTTCAGGAAAGTTTCATTTTATAACCAAATATATTTATTTTCCCCAGTACATATTGAGAAAGTACTCAGATGTACTCAAAAAATCTGAGTACAATGAGTACGAGTACGAGTCCATGACCCATAAGTTTCATGAGTACGAGTACGAGTACTTCAAAAATTTACTCGAGTACATGAGTACCGAGTACTTCAGCCCCAGGTCTGACGACCACGCATGATCAAAATGTATGTAGTGTTGGTAACCAAGCGGGCTGTTGGTGGCATGCAGGAAGTATGTGTGTGCAGCTCGCCAAATTTAAAATATGTTCTTCACATTGGAGTAACAAAATTCACAACTTTTATCATCGCTTGTGGTAACTCGCCGGTTCGATTCGCCAGGTGGCACTACTGTACCAAGACTAAATGTTTGTCTGGAAGATCGGATAAAATGCCTAAATTGTGTAACTCCTGGGTGAAATACAGACTCAAAATTTGTAATAATGCACACACAAACCATATGTGACCCATCTTAACAAAATGAGTCGGAACATATCAATAGTTAGGTGTCCCTTTGCAGCCCTATTTTCTAATACAATTTGGGGTTGACTAAATAATACTATATCATGAGGCCGTTGTCTCTGGTATTTCGAGAGAAAAAATGTTAAGCCTATTCTGGGGTTTTCTCGGGAAAGGCTCGGGTGATAAAAATGATGTAACACGAGTCAAAAAATTAAGGATTTTTATTTTACACAGAAAACCCTGGTAACTTGAGACAGCTAATTATAAATCTCCTATAGGAGGTACCTAACTATTATGATATTAACGACATCCATATCTAGTCTACACAGATTATGATATTTGGCACTGCATATGTTTAATGTGAGTCACTTATAACATGAGTTATGCAAAATTGGGTAGCGTATTGTGAGTCACAAAGTTTTTACGCCACCGACTTGTTTCTTTTTTTGGATAAGTTAGTTGCAAAGACATCACATAGAGGCAGAATTAGCATTATTATATCTCATAATCATTATTATTTCATGTTGTTTGATAAAAAAACATGCTCACTAAAAAAATTGTTTTTTATCCAACATCATCCATCATCAGTATATGTATCCACACCCAAACCTCTTGGACGGTAGTACTGTAATTACATAACAAGAAACTATATCTAAGACAACACTTATATTCAATAGAAAAAGACCATTTATTGAAAAAGATGCAACTTATGTAATAATTTTCTGTGTATATAATACTATATATATATGCCCACATACATACATTATAATACATCTACTCAGTGCATGTCTGTCTGGTGCATACAGGTTTCTCTGATATTCACGTAATGTGTTTAAATCAATTATTTTATATAATAAAATACAGGTAGTAATTACAAAAATAGATTAATGTGATAAGCTATATAACCAATCTGTACCTAGATTAATCATCATTATCACAGAAATGTTTTGGAGGTGAAAAGAGAAGTCCTTTTAAAATTACTGGTACTTTTGGTTAACATTTAGTAGGTTATTTGTAAGAATACCAATAATAAATTGGTAAAACAGACTGAAGCCACCCACCAGTGTAAACTACTGTGGCCATCTTTGTTTTCTAAATCTGTAAATCACAAATGTATGGCTTCCGAACTTGTTTGGTTTTATAGATCTATGCAATACTATACATGAAGGCTAGTCTGTATACTTATATTTGGTTGCAAGTGTTCTTGAACAGGTAATTTTGTAACTAATGTTGTCTCCTTTCTTCATTACATTGTCTTCACAATATAATACAAACAGAAAAATCCATTTCTCTCAAGTTAAAATGTGCCTGGTTAGTTCATAAATGATAGCTGATTTCATCTAACACGAGTCACGGTAATGTGAGTCATGCTGATTATGTAATATTTGTGTATGTTGTTGATAAAATTTCAATTTACTAATTGTGTTTTTTAAAGCCTATTTATTTGTTATTTATTCAAAGGTATTCATTGGTTACTGTCATTTATACTTTGAGGAGAAATATGACACGAATCAAAGTAGGTTTTTGTGTTTTCCTTTTGTTGTAAAGCGAGTCACGCTACAATTAGATGTACCGGTAATTAAAACCATATTATGTAATCAAATGATTAATTTTTGATATAATTTAATACACTATGCCAATAGGTTCCTATTCACAGAAGATATAATTTTTGAAATGCACTATTAAAGCACATGTGCCAAAATATAGTTTCTGAAATGGGCAAAACTGTAATGCGAGTCACAGTGGAAATGCCCCATTCTTCTTTAAATTTATTGGCCTAAATTATTAGTGCTTCACTTCAACAGTTGTATTCTCACCCACCCCTTTAATTTATGACCACAGCCAGAGGGGTAGTCTAGAGCAAAGCAACCAGAAGGGAACCACCAGAAGGATTATAAAC
Source organism: Escarpia spicata (assembly GCA_963995525.1). NCBI lineage: Eukaryota > Metazoa > Annelida > Polychaeta > Sabellida > Siboglinidae > Escarpia > Escarpia spicata. The sequence continues at coordinate 170,254 of CAXEFP010000775.1, forward strand.
TGGTAGAATTTATTATTATTGAAAACTAGGTGCAGATGGTTCCAAGCCAAGATCCCCACAAGACTTGTGCTTCAATTGTCCCACTAACCCACACATACAAAGTGTCAGAACTTAAAAAAATTGCACCATAAATAATGCATTAAATGTACGATCCTTGATTCCTTTGTTGTTTTAACTTTGTAATAGGTACAATGCAGTTGCTTTTTTCACAGTTGCTTTTTGTCGCTATCCATCCCTTACTTACTAAACTTACTCCTATCCACTCAAAGTAGAGCATAGCGCTATCCATCCCTTACTAAATTTACTCATATCCACTCAAAGTAGAGCATAGCGCTATCCATCCCTTACTTACTAAACTTACTCCTATCCATCCCTTACTTACTAAACTTACTCCTACCCATCCCTTACTAAACTTACTCCTATCCATCCCTTACTTACTAAACTTACTCCTATCCACCCCCTACTTACTAAACTTACTCCTATCCATCCCTTACTTACTAAACTTACTCCTATCCATCCCTTACTTACTAAACTTACTCCTATCCATCCCCTACTTACTAAACTTACTCCTATCCATCCCCTACTTACTAAACTTACTTCTATCCATCCCCTACTTACTAAACTTACTCCTATCCACCCCCTACTTACTAAACTTACTTCTATCCATCCCCTACTTACTAAACTTACTCCTATCCATCCCCTACTTACTAAACTTACTCCTATCCACCCCTACTTCCTAAACTTACTCCTATCCACCCCCTACTTACTAAACTTACTCCTGTCCACCCCCTACTTGCTAAACTTACTCCTGTCCACCCCCTACTTGCTAAACTTACTCCTGTCCATCCCCTACTTGCTAAACTTACTCCTGTCCATCCCCTACTTGCTAAACTTACTCCTATCCACTCAAAGTAGAGCATAGAACTGAAATGAAACTTTCTGTTTTTTCCTTTCTCTTTCTATCCATCCAGTCATTGCTGTTATTGTGTATTTGATGTATTTCAGCATGGCTAGCCACAGTAGAGGTAGCAGTGCTGCTGGAGACATCTCGACTGAGACATCAGACAACAACGCGCCGCATCAGAACACCGATGACGAGGACACAGAGTGACCTACTAAACCACAGACAGAGTACTCAACAGACAATGAGAGTCGGTCGGTCACTCGAGACAGGACGAGTGAGTGCTACTTCAACAAGTAGACACTACGGTGAAGGGGACCACATCGACAAAACCTCATCATCGACTGAAGTCTCCTGCAAACAGATAACCGAAAACACAACAAGCAATAACATGTTTGATCATAAACATGAAACCATTCATTCAAAGTGTGGTAGACTTAGCCGTTCTGGTATGACAAGGTATTCCAGCGACTTTGAACCCCTGAGCACTGCGCGGACTGCAAAATCTGTTTCTAGTTTAAGGTATTCGGACGACTTTGAGCCGACCACAAACAGTAAGACTGACCGGTCGCAGTATGCCAGTGAGTATTCAGAGAACTTTGAAAGTGTGTCTCACATTGCGGAGACAACCAAACTGGGCAGCGAAGACATTCTGTGACAGTCTCAACGTCAGAAACGATGTCACGGTCTGCATCAACGAGCACAAATGCACGTGATGGTGAGACCGACGCGACAGACATGACACAAAATGACGTTGATGAGTATTTCAGTGATTCGGATCAGTCAGAGGCGCCGGTTACATCCCAGGGTATTGTCAGTTATACAGATAGTTACGAGAGGACCGAGGCATCTTCAAGAACAAGCTGTTATCAACAGACCAATGGGACAGTGACAAATATAAGGTCAGTAATATGTTTATATTGTAAATGGAAGCATCAACCACTTGCAACTTGCTATGCAGTTTCCCCACTATTAAACTGATGATTAATACAGATGATATTTTTTTCCTATTTAAAATAAAAAATTAATTCTAGAATTATGTGCCTACCAAACTGCATTTAATAATACAAAAACATTGCTTGCAATAATTTGAATGTTGTGCCTGTGAAATGTGTGTAAACACAGCTGTTATTGTTACAGAGATGGGCGAAGCTAACCACAATGTCCTCGAATTGGGTGTGACTGCCATTAGATTCCACAGTTATTGTTACCCCTCTTGTTTCCTTGTCTGTCAGGAGTGAGGCTGGCCTTAATTCCAAACCTCGATTTCTGTTTTATTTTCCTCACTGATCTTGCACTGCTCTCTCCACCAACTGTCTCCATTCCCGTCTATCTTTCGCTCTCATTCTTGATTCCTCTCTGAATCCTTCCAAATCTCTTGACCATAAACTCATTTAGTGAACTTCCTCCTAATAAATTATCACCGCTGGAATGGGACAGACCATTACACTTTAAGCTATTGTAATGCCCACTTAGCCACATATCAATTTGTCATTCATGTCAAAATCAAATGTTCAACTTCCTACAGCAGCACCAGTGCTGGGAAGGCAGGAGGACTACACAGATCTGTCTCCCGGACTTACAGCAGCACCAGTGCTGGGAAGGCAGGAGGACTACACAGATCTGTCTCCCGGACTTACAGCAGCGGTAGTGATGTGAAATATTCCTACGATGACGACTTCACCCAGCATGAAGTAAGTGTGTAATACGCTGTGTATTTAGTCAAGTGGTTTACATTTGTGTGAATGTAAATAATAATAAAATGAATAATAATTTTATTTATAAAGCGCCGTATATCCGGAATATAATTCGTCATCGAATGGGCAACCAGTGTAGTGCGATCAACACAGGCATGATGTGGAGGTGATCTCTGCGTCGTTGCTGCGTTACTACACGCGCTGTTGAATTTTGCACCCGTTTTAATTTTTGTAGCAATCGCTATTGATGCCAAACAACACCGCATTACCGTAGTCCAGCTTTGAAGTCACTAGAGCATGAACGATGGTTTTACATGCATCAACGGTCAAGCACTGTTGTATCTTGGCGATGTTGTGCAGCTGGAAATATGCCGCCTGGCACATACGAGCAACTTGCACTGACATATCCAGCCTACTGTCCAACAAAACGCCGATGTCTCGTACTGTCGGCTGAGGCGTTATGTCACACCCACACACGTGGACTCTCGTAATCGCAGGAGGCGCTTTGGTGTTAGGTGCGTAGAAGACAATTGTTTCGGTCTTTGCCTCATTTAGTAACAGTTGATGGTTTGCCATCCAACTCTTTATGTCGATGGTGCATTGTTCGATACGGAGGGTAGCATTGTCTGCGTCACATGGCTGATCACATGGGAAATCAACATAGAGTTGAGTGTCATCGGCGTACATGTGGTATTTCAAGCAGTGTTTAGCGAATATGGCAGTGATTGGCATACAGTATATTGTGAACAGCAAGGGACCAAGAACCAATCTCTGAGGCACACCATAGCGCAACAGTTACCGGCGAGAAATGGCATCGCCAATTTTTATCTCCAGTGTTCTGTCCATCAAGTAAGATGCCACCCACGCCAGCGCCGAGTCACGGATGCCGATGGATTTCTTTTGCCCGAGTAGTATAGCATGGTCCACATTGTCGAAAGCAGCAGTAAGATCAAGAAGGACGAGTATTACCCCTTTTCGACAGTCGAGTGCCTGTATGATATCGTCGTGAATACGCACGAGTGCTGTTTCGATGCTGTGGTGCGGACAATATGCGCTCTGGAACGGGTCAAGCAGTTTGTTTTCGTCAATGTAGCGGCGAAGGTCAGCCGCGACATGGATTATATATAGGGCGGTAGTTCGTAATGTCATTTGCATCAAGACCAGTCTTCTTGAGCAGTGGTGTGACCAGCGCATGTTTCATTTCAGATGGCACCGTCGCAGATTCCACTCACAGATTGATGATACTCGCCAGAATTGGTGCGATGATATCGATGTTTGTCTTCAACAGTGCTGTCAGCCAAGGGTCGAGAGAGCAAGATTTGCAAGGGCATTTGTTCATGAGTTGAACAATAGCTGTGGCTGTTGTCGGTGTAAATGCTGACAGAGTACAAATGTGGGGCACAATGGCTAGAGCATCAGACTCTCGATCGAGAGAATCCGGGTTTGAGTCCTGTGTTACCGTGTCAAGCTTTGGGCAAGTTTGTACACTCTGCGTTGCTCCAGTTCACTCAGCTATAAGAATGAGTACTTGGCTATATACAGTGGCCGAAATTTGTGTACGAATATTCTTCGCACATTAATTGAAGCATGGCTGAATGCTTCATAGAGAAGTCAAGATGGTGTTCAATTGAACTGGTCTGCCAAGGAGTAAAGTGTAAAAAATCACTTTGAGCAGTCCTAAGGACTGGATACTGCGCTATATAAGAACTCATCTGTGTGTAATACATTGTGTATTTAGTCTTAGTGCTTTTGATTGAGTGAATGTAAATTTAATAGTATAACACATAGCCAGTGCTAAAACACGGGTCTGTAACTTGTTGTTCGGTTTACTAAGTGTGGGTTTCTGTGAAGGGATGCAGTGACACATGTAGAGAAACTAACACCAGGCTCAATATAGGGTTCATTACAAAGACCAGTGCAGCAATTAAAACATGGATAAAATACCAGTTAAATCTATTGATTAATTAATTGTTCACTGAAATCAATATAGTCAACGACACAGAGAACAGCACAGATAAATGCAGAGATCAATGTTAAGATCAATATCGAGATTATCACAAAAATCAACACAGATCAACGCAGATCAGTATGGAGATCAACACAGATCAATATGGGTATCAATATGGACGTCAGAGATCAGCATAGATCAGTATAGAGAACAACGCAGTGATAAACATAGATATCCTTACAGAGATCAAGACAGATCAATATAGAGATCAATGCAGAAATCAATACAGAAATCACCACATATATTAAACCAGAGATCAACACAGATGAATACAAATCAATACTTTAAAGATCAGTGCAGAGATCAACATAAAGCAATAGAGACCAACCCAGGTCAACAGAGATCAATACAGTGATCAATATAGATAAATAAGATATTTAAGATACACAGAGATCAATATGTTTGTTGGAATCTTTGAAAATATAGTGTCCCATATTTGGTACCAGGGAGCCAGACAGTTTCTCTACCTGCAATTAGCAGGTATAGTAATTTGCAACATGAAGTCTTCTGTGCTGAACGTGGGAAAATCATTGAACATCAAAGGGCATTGCGGTTAACTCTGCCCGACTCGACTGCATTGCCATAATTCTTATTTTGAAACTGGATGTTTTGTTTACTATTTGAACAGCCATCAAATTTCGACCGTTGTTACGGGCTTACTAAACACTATTTGGCTGGCAGTAAACCTTCAGCATTATTGTCACAGAAAATTATAATAAATGAAATACTAGGAACAGACTCATCACTGCCTCCTTTGATACTTCCTTCTACTCAACTCAACAACTATTGTGGTGTTTAATAGGAGGAAGAGGAGGAGCACCAAGAGGAGGAAGTAGTCCAGGAGGAGGAGGAGAGAGAGGAGAGGGAGGCCGCCCACCAGGCTGAGGTGGTGTACATTTGTTTTATTTGTTTTAATATGCTGCTACACTCCAAATGAATTTCCCTCCCAAGGGACAATAAAGTAATATGATTGATTGTGATTGATGTACACCTTGCAGTAAACACTCGGTGTGTGTGTTTTTGTGAGTGAGTGGGTGGGTGGGTGTGTGTATGTGTGAATGTGAGTGTGCATGTGTGCCTGCAGTGCATGTATGTATGCGTGTGTGCATGTTTGTGCGTGCATGTGTGTGTATGCATGCAATACCTGGGTATGTGCGTGCATGCATAAATTAACCCATTAGACCCCAGCCAGTTATATTGGTATGTGTCCCTGTTTCCCATGCTGCTGCCACAGATCTCAACATTTCTGGGTGCCAGCAGTTTGTAAGCTGTATCTTCAAAACTATTGATTTTCTATAATTGCAAGTTTTGTTTAATTTGATGTCCATTGAATTATCTTTAAAATGCTGTGACTGTGGTGTTGATTGGTTAAATATATGTTGTTACTTATTGGTGACAAACGTAGAAAATTTATATTCTGGACAACTATAGTCTAGAGTGGAATATCATACATTTTATTGACATCAAATGCATTCTACTGTGTATTTACACTTGCCATGCCTTGCTTAGACATGAAACAATGTAAATCAGTTCACTTTGTATAAATATAGTCAGCAAACACAGCTTTATAAGTCTTCTATCTTGGTTGCTGTCATCCTACATATGGCTTCTGTGTCGCGTCAACGTCACTTCTCAGTGTTGACATTGTGATCACTAGCATATTGACACCTGAAACAACCAAATGTTGACTATTACAACAGTTGAATTAGAATACGTATCCTAATCATTTATTCTAATAAAAAAGACATAATTTTCATATAGTAACATATAAACAGCAGTGTTCGTGCCGAAAACCCAACTGACGGTGACCAAACTTGAACAACGAAACAAACAAAACCCAAGGCCAAGTCATCCATTTTATCGCTCATTCAGTTGCCTTTCGAACGTAATGTCAACTTACCTTTAGTTCAGTGTCAGAAATGTTCCATCCTACGAAATAATAGCGCAAACTTCGTCATTAGTAAACAACTACGATGTCCAAGGCGCCGCCATTTTTGAAGGTCCACAGGTGGCGAACTTCTATCGCGAAAAACTCAATTTTGTTCAATGCAAACACACGTCGAAAATACCCACAATTCATAGCTCAGATGTCAAGGAATCAGCTAGTATTAGTATCTTAAGTATCCGCAAGATGGAGCCACCACTAGATGCTTTATCTCCACCGGACGCTTTCGGGCGCTCTGGGGAGAAAACACCCGGACGCTTTCGGACGCGTGGGGTCTAATGGGTTAAGCACAGTGTTATCATCAATACAACACTCAGAGTAGTAATGATTGTTGGCAGACCAATCAGCAGGGCTGTTTGTGCCGTTGTAATACTGTTTGTAAACATGCTTGTTAAATTTTATTCCGCAATTTTACTTATTTGTCGACCTGACATCAACAATTGTTGACGATGGTAGCATCGTGCACCAATTCACCATTTATACCAAGCCATGCGATGGCGTCCACCACAAATTATGGTTTTGGTTTGCTTTCCTGGCTATTTGCTATTTCGTGACGTTCCCGCCATACTATCACAATAGTTGTGACATTATCACAATTTGTATTTCTGTATTATTACAGGTATCGCAATACCATTACAATAGTAGCTCCAAACTTTCATGGTGTTGTTTTTATGTTTTAGGTATAAAGAACACAAAACACCTCAACGACATATGTTACCACGAACTCTCTCTGCTGAAACAGAAACGCCAACAAGCAAGTGTCCTCAGTGGTAATGACACAACTGGTCATATCACTTACAATGCAGAATAAGCCGCCATTGGATCGCAGTGGCGCACATGTCTCCTATGTTCCTTTTAAATAATTTTTTCAGTAAACGTCCGATACATATATATATAAATATATAAATATTAAAATACGCTATTTCCAAATAGCCAGTATTATTTGCAATCATTTCCACCACTCAAAGCGAACCGGATTGTGTGTTAGGTGAAATGACCTTTGAAACTGATTGCGTGTATGACCTTGTACGCAAATTATATTGTCATTATCTCCACAGCCGTTTTATAAATTCTGTTTTTAAATAATTTGTCTTTTTAATTTTTCTGATCTGCAAAGTGTGATTTAGCTCTTAATAAATACTGTATTATTATGATTAAAGGCATAGGACTTTAAATTTAACATAACTATTATGAAATAATAGTTTTCAAAGATAACCATTCACACCAGTTATAATTACATCTGGTTCATAAGGGGCTTATCTAGATGAACATTGCTGGGATTAAACAAAAATAATATACAGCTGTATATAAAGTTGAAATATATGTGCATCCATCTGAATATGTGTTAATAATTAAATTATTGTTTATTATCACTTAATGACATTTTAGGAGAAAACCTAAACAAGGAAGTTCAACTTCTAAATATGATATAATTATAAGCTCTTAAAAGACTGTTTTGAAAGTTGATTAATTTAGCTGATGGGAGAAGATCATCCATCATACATATCCAGAGTAAATTATTAGAGCAGTTAGAACAATATTTAAATAAAATTCTTAGCTAAAATGTTGAATCTTGCTGAAGATCTCGTTTCATCTTCTGCAGAGAGAAGATGGCAGAATTGGCTGAAGAAGAATTTTTCCGTACCAAGACTACAAAAATGTTAGCACGACTCCTGGAGCAGAAATCAGAGAAACACCTTTTAAAATATTCTGTAAGTGTTTACTTTATGTGTGAATGTGAAAATTTAATGACAGTTGTTGACCTTCTGTTGTACCAAATATTTATTTTAGAAACCATTCTATAATGGCCAACAAATTGTGTCATAGGACACATGCTCCTCGTGAATTATCATGTCGTAATTAACTGTTACATTTTAAAAACAACTTGTTCTGTAGCGGTAACTAGATAATTCTTGGAATTCTGATGACAGTGGTTTTGTGGGTAGTTCCATGGAAAATTAAATTTATATATTTCCATTTTTGTTATTTATTCTAATAAACGGTCCACTAAGTTGCGCAATGAAGTAGTTTGGCTGAAAAAGAGTAATATTTTTGATAACAATTTATTTTTAGTATTAACTTATGTTTAAAAAAAATTTAAACAAATATTAAAAATACTATTTTTACCAATTGTTTTACTCTTCATTCAGCCAAACTACTTCATTGCACAATATAATATATTATTTGTTAGAATACATAAACAAATAAAAATATTAATTAAATTTCCACAACACCGCCCCATCAAAATTTCCAAGAATTATTTGATTACCATGGTTACCGTTATGCAAATTTATTATTATTTAATATATGGCCTTCTTTGCACACATACTTCAGATTTGGTCAAGATAGGACATGTAGTTTTTTAAGATATGACAGTTAATTAAAATATGACATTTAACAAGGACTAACGTTTACAGGCTTGTTCATACCAGCTTACCCCACCTTACTCATTTATATAACTGAGTACTTGGCACATCGTACAGGTAGCTAAAGTGAAACACATTGACATCATATCCAAATGAATGTAGATTCTCATTCACTAATGTCTAACGTGAGGTTGGAAATAAGACGATTCCACTTGTGCAGTTTCTTTCCAGTGCTCCTATTTTATTTTATAACGTGAACAAATTGTCTCTTCCACAACTCATGATCAGCTAATGGCAGTGATTATTAGCAGGAATTTGAGAAATATACAGCCTAGTCAGAAAATTAATAATAAATAAATTAATGCCAAAATTAATTGGTGTGTTGTTTGTGCAATGTGTATACATGTGTGTATATGCGTGTATGATTGATACATATGTGGGGACATCCATCAAGGATGTCACGCTAATTTTTAACATTTTTGAGATGCCCCACATAATAATGGTACATAACACTTAAACAAACACTCCTCTGAACATATTTTGTAGATGCTCTCTGCTTAATTTCACTTGTAATATCTCATCTGCCATAACAAAATGCGTATTAAGTCGCAAAATTGTGAAATTCAGTTCTGTGTCATTTGGGATTCCGCAGATGACCTCATTTGTTTAAATGTATTTAGTTTTTGATTTGTTGCTAAAATTTAAGCAAACTTTAGAGCAGTGTTTTAAGAAATTAGATAATTTTGACTCATATTGTTTATTAATCTGTTGGTTCATAAATGTATGTACTTGATTAGTTTTGGATTGTTTGTCGAGGAAAATAAACCGGACATTGAAAGATTGGATTATAAGGGGTGTATTTCTGCCAGAATCACAAAATTAATGTGACACGATGTAGAGAGCTATTTTAACTCGTGTCCAGAATAGACCTGTGCGACTTAATACCCGGTTCGCTGTGGTCAGTGTTAGTTTAACAATACTTTGTTTGTTGTAGGATACTGTTGGTCTTATTGGCGAACTCGTGCATGACTTACCCACAATGCAACAGGCGCCGAGTGAGATCACAAAGCAGTTTCTCCTGCCCTTGGAAAATAGACCAAGTGTCGCGATAGGTGCCATCTGCCACTTAAAGGAGGCTGACACATTACAGGACGATGTTCCACGTGATCCCTCCGAAGTGTGGAAAGCCTATATGGCTCCACTTCAAGACTGGCTGGATGCCTGCTCAATCTTAGAATGAATGTTAACAATTAGTCTGGGCATTGAAACATTCTTCTTCAATTCTACCATCTTCTCTCAGATGCAGAGGATGTGTATTGGATGCATGCACCCCCCATATTGTGTTGTCAAAGCAGATACAGAGGATGTGTATTGGATGCATGCACCCCCCATATTGTGTTGTCAAAGCAGATACAGAGGATGTGTATTGGATGCATGCACCCCCCATATTGTGTTGTCAAAGCAGATACAGAGGATGTGTATTGGATGCATGCACCCCCCATATTGTGTTGTCAAAGCAGATACAGAGGATGTGTATTGGATGCATGCACCCCCCATATTGTGTTGTCAGAGCAGATGCAGAGGATGTGTATTGGATGCATGCACCCCCCCCCCATATTGTGTTGTCACAGCAGATGCAGAGTATGTGTATTGGATGCATGCACCCCCCATATTGTGTTGTCAAAGCAGATGCAGTTGGGTGATATTGGCAACCCTCAAGGGGGTGCAGTTGATGAGCCTCAAGGAGGTCCAGTTGATTCTTTAAATGAGTTGCCGTACCCCTTCCCCCGTTGGTCAAATCCTAGGTCTTAACCTGGTATCTATGTGTACAATAATATATATGTTATATGCATGTATCTGCGTGTAATCAATCATATTTGTATATAACTAAGTATGTATATGATAACTGTTCTTTCAAAAACTTAATGCAAACCTAATATGTAAATATTAAAAAGTAGTTATGTAAATCTTATTCTGTGTATACATGTATTAAAACATACAATTTTATACATCATATTATTGTTACTGTTCATTGTATACACTGACCCCTCAAGAGGCATATGACAGATAAGAAAAACTTACCTTTAACCTGATTATAAAAACACAAAATTACTGTTTTCTGTCAAAATTGTTTCGGTTGTCGGAAGGTTTAGTTTACATGAAATTATTGTTTTATAGACATGATTGTCAAGCCTGGAAGCAGTGGTTAACCTGATCATTCAGTTGTGTTCCTGTAGGAATTTACAAATCTGAAAAGGACAAAATATCAAACTAAATTTTTGAGAGTTGAGACGGGTGAACATAGGAAATGGATATTTCATGTGGTTGGGTCATGCAAATTTCTGTTTTGAATATTTGTGAAATCGGACTTGTTGATACACTTGTAATTATTCATACGTAGACATTCTTAGTAATTTATGTTTTGGCAGGAAGACAATTATCCCATGATGTGTGTGTTTGTGCGTGCGTGCGTGCGTGCGTGTGTGCGTGCTATTTAGACGGTTAATGTCACTGCGTTGCTTGTCTTGTTGGTGAGACGACTCGGCTCTGTGGAGCTTGACGAAACGTTCCGAAACGCAACTATGCACACGGGCCAACGATGGTGCGTATCGGTCCATTGTGCGTCGAACCTTGACTGCGAGGCGCGAGTTTATGCGTGTACCGTCGTCTAGCTGTCTCCTTGTTCACTGAACATTGACTGCGAGACGCGAATTCACGAGCGGGTCGTCTATTGCGCTTCGTACCATGATTGTTGTCTGGTCGCTGTCCACGTGTTTATGTGAGTGGTTGAACTGAAACACTCAGAAGACATGTTCGTTCACCAGCCGCGCAGTGGGGCCCGTCGTGGAGGTGGTGTAGGAGTACTATTTCGAAAGACATTGCAGTTAGTTTCACGTGCTGACATTGATACTCATGCTAGTGAGACTTGCAGCGTTATTCTGCGTAATATCCGTATTGGTTGCACCATTCGCGTGATCGTTGTCTACCGACCGCCAACGTCCAACTTCCGCTCCTTCCTAGATGACGTTGGGAAGGTTTTACTCATCGCCGCGGCCCACCCTGCAGAGACTGTCGTGTGTGGTGATTTCAACACACGATATGGTGATTCCACATGCGCCGAAGCAATGAACTTGGCTGATTTACTGGAGACTCGTGGCTTTGTACAACATGTGCAAAGTGCAACACATGAACGCGGCAACATCCTGGACCTGGTTATCACGTCGGGAACATATCACGTCATAGCCACAACAGTTGAGCCAAAAACTCTTCTCACTGATCACCGTGTTATTGAATGCGGATTACGCCAACCTAAACCAGAGCGTATGACGCGACGCGTCCAATACCGCAAGTACTCAGCCATTGACGGCAGCCGTTTTACCGCAGATCTCGCGGCATCGCATCTTAACGTTCCTGAACAAAATCCTGAAGTTATCCTCACTCGATACGATGGATGCATACGTCGCATCGTTAACGCTCATGCCCCAGTAATCTCGCGGACTATCACGGCTAGGCCGAAGACACCGTGGCATACAAGCGAGTTAACTGACGAGAAGCGGGCATTACGTCGTGCTGAGCGAAACTGGCGACAAACTGGACTGACTGTACATCGTCAAATATACACCGGTTTGCGCAACGCGTTCCGAAAATCACTTAGGACTGCACGATCGCATTACTACCGTACTGAGATGACAAGTGCCGGTGGCAACATCCGACGTGTCTACCAGATCGCAAACACACTACTTGGTCGAGCTGGAGACCGACCGCTACCCGAGGACGCTACACAAGCTACTGTTGCAGCGAAATTCCAGAAGAGTTTCTCCGAGAAGATCGATGCGTTGCGCCGCAATATGACTCAATCGTCAACCGAAGACGTAGTGACGAATGTGGCTGCACGTTTAGTATGTTTCGAAGCTGCTTCACCGGCAGACGTGAAGAACATAATTTTAGTATCTGCTACCAAGTCATGCGAACTGGACCCGCTGCCAACGTCACTCCTTCAACAGAACATTAAAGTGCTGTGTCCAGTTATTACACGCATAATTAATGCGTCGCTCTCCACTGCTTTAGTCCCACAGTCGATGAAACAAGCCATTGTAACGCCTGTACTGAAAAAAACGAGGTGCTGATGTCAATGTGCTATCTAACTTCCGCCCAATATCGAACATTTCGTTTGTGGCGAAGACAATGGAGCGCTTCGTCTCAAGACAACTGCAACGCTTCCTGAACGAGAATGGCATACTGGGCGTCTACCAGAGTGCCTACCGACCACGCTACAGTGCGGAGACAGCACTCTTACGCATTCACAGTGATGTGGCGCAAGCGATTGATGCTCGTCGTGGAATACTTCTTGTGCTTCTCGATTTAACAGCAGCCTTCGACACAATAAATCACGATATCTTACTACGGAGACTATTTGGCTATGGCATATGCGGCGAAGCGCATGCGTGGTTGGCGTCATACCTATATGGTCGTACCTCAGCCGTGCGTGTCGGGAAAGAAGTGTCTGGGTGTACCGTGATGAGATCCGGAGTACCACAGGGGTCGGTTCTTGGGCCGGTGCTCTTCAACGCCTACATTGCGCCTCTAACGAATGTACTCAACCGACACGACGTACAACACCATCTGTATGCCGATGATACGCAGTTATACGTCGATTTTCCACCGTTTGAGCATACAAATGCTCTCATCAGAATGGAGGCTTGCATCAGTGAAGTAAAAACGTGGCTCTATGACAACGGACTGGTTCTCAACGAGAGCAAAACGGAAGCAATTGTTATACGTTCATCGAGCTTGCGCAGACCAATACTCATTGATCATGTCGACATATGCGGTCAATATGTAGCGACATCGACCATCGTCCGTGACCTTGGTGTTGCAATCGATGCTGATTTATCGATGGCGACGCAGGTTGCAAATGTATGTCGAAGTGCTTACTACCATCTCTCGAGAATTGCTCGTGTACGAGGGGCAATGACGACCAGTGTCTGCAAATGTCTTGTCCATGCACTTGTGACATCCAGAATTGATTATGGAAATGCGATGCTGTTTGGTATACCTGACCGTCTGCTGCACCGTCTAGAGAGAGTCCAACGGTCAACCGCTCGTGTTGTGATGCAACTTCGACGAGGTGACCGGCGATCTATCACTGCGGTCCTACAACAGCTATACTGGCTCCCAGTGAGAAAGCGCATCGAGTACAAGTTACTCATGGTTGTACACACGGCACTGTATGCAGGCACGCCAGTGTATATCGCGTCACTGCTACATCGTTACGCACCACGCAGGACCCTACGCTCTGGCGGTGGTCTGCTTTTGAATGTTCCACGCGTAACCCTAGAACGTTATGGTCGCCGGGCATTTGCATGTGCTGGGCCGACATTGTGGAACTCTCTGCCTCTGGAATTACGCGCGATTGAGAACACTAGACAGTTTGGACAATTATTGAAGACATTTCTGTTCTCAAACTAATATGGCCAGACATAATTTAACCTTTGCTTTATTCATGCATATAGTTTTAATACATTTTTAGTCTTATTTATCTCAGGGTCACATTTTAGTATCTAATCAAATTATTTAATGTAAATTAGGCTTTAATTTTTTTAATTTTGTATTTATTTATATATATATTTTTATTATATATATTTTTTTTCCAGTAGGTTCAGCTGTTCAGCACTTTTGCTAATCGTTTATTTTATCATTGCATTTACCCGTAATTTTACTATACTTAGGCTTATATATATATGCATATACTATATACTAGGATATTGTTTGCTAATTTAATTAATTTTCTTATTTGTTCTCTTAAAAGTGTTTTTATGCTTCTTATATGATTGGCAATTTGTAAACACCCGTGAACGGGGGTCATTAGTCCCGGATTTGATGGTGTATAAATAAAGTTTATTATTATTATTATTATTATTTAAACTGTTCGACGTTATATTCAGTGCAACTAAATGGATTGTAAAGAAAGAACCAAGTATGATTGGATTTTGAAGACTAGACTTTGCCGACAGCTGATGGTATATTTCGGTTCTTCTGGAGTCGTCCAGGCTGCGTGGAGTAACGGCCGGTCATTCCGACTTGACCATCCAGACGTAATAAGTATTATAAATAATACTACAAATATTACTTAATTATATCACTGTGTGTTCTACAATCTGCATCCATTACATGAAACGTTTAGCATTTTTACATATATAACAATTTCAAAGGAGTTTTGAAGAAACTAATATATGTGGACGACTGAGAATGTTTAAAACAACATCACTATGCGCTGTTGTCTAATACTGCGCTCTTTGAAACCTTAACAATTACTATACAAATTTGTGTAAGATGGAGCAATTTTTCTCCAATCAAAGATTGATTGATCGCTGGGAAATATAGTTATTAAAAGTTATATTTTACGTTAATTCCATGATACAATTTGAAATTTCAACAACTTAGATTTTTCCGTCGACCGATGATACCTCTAGACTAGACCTGAGTCGAATGGGCCATGAGGAAAGACGGTTTGCCACCCCGTCAGGGCCAGGTAGACGTACATTCGCAAAGACAGTCAAGGCTGGTGTAAACGTAACATTACTTTAATTGTATTACCTTCAACACGTGCGACTGAATTATTTCCACCCCAATATTTATTAAAGGTTTCTATGTCAAATCTGCTCGAATTCTTAAAGACAGGGTGCGAATAAATAACGCTTTGATACTTAGCGTTGTTACTTTCACAAATTCATGTTTCGATTGATTGCGTTTGGTCCAAATACAAAACTTTAACAAATTGATCAGCAATATTAATAATTAATTAAAATGTGTTTTAGCATTTGTTGTAAATTTGTTGAATAAAATCACATTCGTAGAAAGTTTGGCACCCTGTCAATTCTAAAAGGACAGACGCGGCAAAAGACCACACACCTTTTAATACTGAGCATTCATAGAACAAGCAACATAATGTTTCAATACGTTGTTTACACAGGTAACATTTCGAATTTTTACTGATGTTGTATTTATATAACATACTTTGCGTCGGAAGAATCTGGTAGGCGATGCGCCACGCTAAATCTCTGTAGCGTGGATCAACAAACTTGCATTGCACCCATGGCCATATTTGGGAGAACATTATCGTAGGGTGTACGCTAACCACCCGCGGCGGCTTTACACGTGTGTCAACGATGTTATAGTAAATAAATGTTGTTGTCACGGTTTGGCATGACATAAAATTCGGGACGAGTTTCTCGAATAGACGAAAACTGGATAACGCTAATTAATAGTAAATTGGCATACTTTCCGAGTGAGGAATGGTAAGAGACGCAAAGGACGAGACGTACTTTCTTAAATACAAACCTAACCAGTAAACCGCTAAATATTTCCATTTGGCCTTACTGCCTTTTATTAATTGTAGCAGTTGCATGATCCTAAAAGATTCTATTTTACTCTTAATGTCGACCACATTGAAACCTCCATTCTGATAGCCATTAAACAGGCTTTTTCTTTTAATAGCTTCTGGCTGATTATTCCACAGAAATCTTAAGAGAAGTTTATTCAGCTTAGATAAAATATATTCCGGCATTATGATAAGACTGCCGACATACCATATAGTGCTGCAGAGAACCACATTTAAAATTGTGCTTCTTCCTCTAAACGATAACTCCCTTCTGTTGTATAAATTGACACATTTTTCCAATTTTTTAATGACTTTTTCCCAAGTCTTTGTTGCCTGCTTCATTTCCCAGATATACACAATACAATTTACTGTATTCGCTTGTCCAATGTAGGCCGGCAGGTTGGTCTAAACGACCTCTCCACCGTCCGAACCACATGCCAAAGGTGTTCTCTTTATTTAATTTTGCACCAGAAACCAGCTGAAACAATTCTACTAATATTACTATTTTTTAACGGATTTTATATCTGATATAAAGACATTAGTGTCGTCAGCATATTGACTTATTTGATATGTTTCAAGTGCGCCAGGTAGAGGAATCCCTCTGATCATCTTATCTGTACGAATCCTATGACCAAAAGGCTCCATACGTAGAACATATAGTAAAGGTGATAAACTACACCCTTGTCTTACACTGCATTGTACTGAGAATTCTCTAGAAATAAACCCGTTGACAATAACACTGGAATGAATGTCAGTGTATAGTAGTTTTACAAGTGATATAAATTGTAGATCGAATCCGAAACTAATGAATGTGTGATGTGTAGAATGTCGCACTATTGTAAATGATAATGAATGTGTGATGTGTAGAATGTCGCACTATTGTAAATGATAATGAATGTGTGATGTGTAGAATGTTGCACTATTGTAAATGATAATGAATGTGTGATATGTAGAATGTCGTACTATTGTAAATGATAATGAATGTGTGATGTGTAGAATGTCGCACTATTGTAAATGATAATGAATGTGTGATGTGTAGAATGTCGCACTATTGTAAATGATAATGAATGTGTGATGTGTAGAATGTCGCACTATTTTAAATGATAATGAATGTGTGATGTGTAGAATGTTGCAAGATTGTAAATGATAATGAGTGTGTGATATGGAGAATGTCGCACTATTGTAAATGATAATGAATGTGTGATGTGTAGAATGTCGCACTATTGTAAATGATAATGAATGTGTGATGTGTAGAATGTCGCACTATTGTAAATGATAATGAATGTGTGATGTGTAGAATGTCGCACTATTGTAAATGATAATGAATGTGTGATGTGTAGAATGTCGCACTATTGTAAATGATAATGAATGTGTGATGTGTAGAATGTTGCAAGATTGTAAATGATAATGAGTGTGTGATATGGAGAATGTCGCACTATTGTAAATGATAATGAATGTGTGATGTGTAGAATGTCGCACTATTGTAAATGATAATGAATGTGTGATGTGTAGAATGTCGCACTATTGTAAATGATAATGAATGTGTGATATGTAGAATGTCGCACTATTGTAAATCACAATGTTTAGAAATGTACACGCTGGTCTTTGAAATAAATCACCCCTGATTACAAAAGTATATCAGGTGAATTCTTGGAAAAGTTAACGTTCGTGTTTTTTGTTGTGGAAACTGAATATTCTACATTATTACTGTAAATATTATTATTGAGACATTAGAAATATGCTAATTGAGTCACCTAGATGCACCCCACCTCAAGCACTGGGACCTGACTAGATGCACCCCGCCCCAAGCACTGAGACCTGACTGATTACATGATCACAAGGCGCTGAGACATCCAAGACGTGCACATCACGAGAGTGATGAGAAGCTGACTGTTGGACAGACCACCAGCTGCCGAGAAGCCGGAAGAAGTGTGACACCAAGAGGAAACTAGATGTAAAAAGGCTTGCCGACACAAAAACAAAGGAAGCTCTCGTGACCAAACTAGGAGACCAGCTTGAAAACTTGCCAGCAGAGGCTGACTCGGAGAAAGCTTGGGCCAGCATTCGGGACACCGTCTACAACTCGGCAAAAGTTCGAAGCTGCAGATCGTGCTGACCAATACACCTGGAGAGAACACAGTAATATACAAAAAGTAAAGCTATTTTCATGCAAATCTTTCAACTAATGTTACCTTAAAAAAACTACTAATCCGTACACAGGTCCGACAGACTTTGATGACTGGCGTACCAATCTCACAATGTGCTATTAGAATTACACCTACACACCAGACACTTAACTAATGAGGAAAGAATGGGTGTTTATGGGCGACTCCATTATGAGAAAGACGGACAAGACACTGAGCGAGGGGAAGGACGTCATTGTTTGTTTACCGGGGGCTAGGATTGAACATGTGACTGACAGGGTAGAGAAGGTATTGGGGCATGGCAAGGGAGGGTCTATACTGGTACACGTAGCAACAAATAATGCAGACAGGGAGGGAACAACTGGGATACTACAGAAGTATAGACAGTTAGTGAGGAAGTTGAACAGATTATTCTCTCAGGAATGTTTCCAGTAAGGAGGGGAAGGGGGCCAAGGTATAGAAACTGCAAGAGGATGGCTATCAACGCACTAGTTGAGCAGATGTGTGAAAAAGAGGGGGTGGGATTCATAGAGTTATGGGGATACTTTGTTGGGAGGGAAGATATGTACATGAGAGATGGCCTCCATCTTAGTGGAAAGGGAGCAGCAGTTTTCTCAGAGAACCTGCTGCGATCTGTTGACAGTGGGACAGGTTGCATTTATTTAAACTAGATTCGCAGGGGGGACTCACAGAAAAGCCTGAAACTGGAGGCATAGATAAAGACAGCACAAATAAATCAGCAAATAACAGTCTGGAAAACTCTTCTGAAGCTGGATATAAATGTGTTTGTTTAAATGCAAGGAGTATAGTAAACAAAAGAAATGAACTAAACATTATGGTAGAAGATATTGACCCTCACATAATAGGTATAACCGAATCCTGGAACACCACCGATATATCAGATGCCGAATTGGGACTGTCAGGATATGTAATGTTTAGGAAAGATAGAATAGGAAGAAAGGGAGGTGGAGTTATTTTAGATATAAAAAAATCTATCCAGGCTCATGAAATAAAATTAGAAAGAGAAGCAGATTGCGAAGAAGCTGTTTGGTGTAACATAGTTACAGGAAACTCAACGTTAACAGTTGGGTTAGTTTATCGAAGTCCAAACATAAGCATAGAAGAGAATGAAAAAATACAAAACGCTATAAGGGAAGTAAGCAAATGGGACTGTATTATTATGGGGGATTTTAACCACAGGCATATACAATGGAAATCTCTACAGACTATGGGGAGTGAGGACCACAAGTTTTTAGTTTTTGTACAAGATACTTTCCTTTCTCAACATGTGCTAGAACCAACCAGGGGTGAGAATGTGTTAGACATAGTTTTGTCCTCACAGAATGAATTAGTTGACAATGTCAAGATATGTGAGCCACTGGGGAGTAGTGATCACAACCAGATACATTTTACCATCAAAGTAAAATCAGAAATGAATAGTAAAAAGCAGTAGGAGAAATTTCCACAAAGGAAGGTATAAGGACACGAGGATATATTTAGCAAAGTTAGACTGGAATGACACACTGAAAAATAAGACAGCAACAGAATGCTGGAATATATTAAAGAGTGAAATTAAGTGCATAGTCGATACATTTTTACCCTTCAAAAACCCAAGGGAAACGGTCCAAAAAGAAACACTTATCGAAAGAATCCATTAGAAAAATGAAGTATAAACAAATGACGTGGAAGTCATACAGATGTACTGGAAATGATGAAGACTACAAAAGTTATAAAGAAGCATTTAACCAAGCTACAGCTGAAATTAGAAATTCAAAGAGAAGATGAACAACAATTAGCTAATAATATAAAACATGACAGTTTATATAGTTTTTATGCGATGTTCGAAGCAAACAGAAAGTCCAAGATAAGGTCGGCCCTCTAGAAGATAGTGCTGGAAATATAATATCAGAGGGATTCTTAATGGCAGAAGACCTGAATGAGTATTTTAGTTTAGTGTTTACCAGGGTAGATATTAGTTCACTGCCAGTACCAGAGGTTAAGTTCAAGGGGGTAGATTCAGACTATTTAGGACAATTAATTGTAACCCCGGAAATGGTAGCTAAGAAAATAAGGGCTATGAAGGATAATAAATCACCTGGAGTGGATGGGATTCCGCCCAAACTACTATTGGAAATTGTAGAACAAATTAGCGTACCGCGTGCAGCAGTTTTCAATTTGTCGTTAAAAGAGGGAGTGGTTCCTTTAGAATGGAAAGAGGCAAACATTATACCGTTATTTTAAAAAGGTTCGAGAAACAAGTCAGAGAACTATAGACCAGTGAGTTTAACATAAGTGATTTGCAAATTATTAGAAAGACTAATTAAAGATCACATGGTGGATTTTCTTGTTAAACATAACTTTGGTAAACCCATCTCAACATGGGTTTTTTAAAGCGAGGTCATGCTTAATAAATATGTTATGTTTTTTGGAAGACATCACTAAGTGGGTAGATGAGGGATCACCAGTAGATATCATATACTTAGATTTTCAAAAAGCTTTATGACAAAGTGCCACATCAAAGATTACTGCTTAAACTAAAGGCCAATGCGTGTGATAGTAGCTATAGCAGCTGTAGTGTACATACCACACGTTTGTGTAAATACCCACGTGTATGATAGTAGCTATAGCAGCTGTAGTGTACATACCACACGTTTGTGTAAATACCCACAACGTGTGTGATGGTAGCTATAGCAGCTGTAGTGTACATATCACACGTTTGTGTAAATACCCACAACGTGTGTGATGGTAGCTATAGCAGCTGTAGTGTACATACCACACGTTTGTGTAAATACCCACAACGTGTATGATGGTAGCTATAGCAGCTGTAGTGTACATACCACACGTTTGTGTAAATACCCACAACGTGTGTGATGGTAGCTATAGCAGATGTAGTGTACATACCACACGTTTGTGTAAATACCCACAACGTGTGTGATGGTAGCTATAGCAGATGTAGTGTACATACCACACGTTTGTGTAAATATCCACAACGTGTGATGGTAGCTATAGCAGCTGTAGTGTACATACCACACGTTTGTGTATATCCTGTCTAGACAGAAGTGCCTCCATCTCCTTCAAACTACGTAATGATGGCAGAGGGAACACCATCTGGACCCTCAAGTTGAGTCTTCAAACTATGTAATGATGGCAGAGGGAACACCATCTGGACCCTCAAGTTGAGTCTTCAAACTACGTAATGATGGCAGAGGGAACACCATCTGGACCCTCAAGTTGAGTCTTCAAACTACGTAATGATGGCAGAGGGAACACCATCTGGACCCTCAAGTTGAGTCTTCAAACTACGTAATGATGGCAGAGGGAACACCATCTGGACCCTCAAGTTGAGTCTTCAAACTACGTAATGATGGCAGAGGGAACACCATCTGGACCCTCAAGTTGAGTCTTCAAACTATGTAATGACGGCAGAGGGAACACCATCTGGACCCTCAAGTTGAGTCTTCAAACTACGTAATGATGGCAGAGGGAACACCATCTGGACCCTCAAGTTGAGTCTTCAAACTACGTAATGATGGCAGAGGGAACACCATCTGGACCCTCAAGTTGAGTCTTCTTCTGATGCACAGGGCTCAGAGTGGTGCTGGAATTAACAATGTTATTGACAATAATTATATCAGGCAACCTGGAGTGCATTTATGCATCACAGCAAAACATCAGCATTCAGAAAATTTCCTTCTTTAGGTAAATAATTATCTACAGAAAGACCATAAATTTCAGTTTGTACTGATTTTGGTACATGTGACATCTTGTAATTTGGGTAATTTAAGTGTTATTATTACTACATTTTCTAGAACTCATACTCACTCATCATAACGCAAGAGTACACCAGGCACTACGATGGGCACTCTAGGGCACGTCTCCTGGGCTTTTTGAATCAGTCGGTGATGTTGATCTAACGTACGATGGAGATGACGGATGTCGTTCCATATAGCCACCAGATTATTCATTGCCACATACAAAAGTACTGCATCGACAACTGTTGGCTCCACCACAGCTAACACAAAGTTGTTACGTTAAAACTTAAATCCCATTTAAAACAGCAATGGCAGTGCTCTTGCAAGCACCTGTTCCATGAAACTGCAATTAAAACAGAAATGGCAGTGCCCTTGCAAGCACCTGTTCCATGTAACTGCAATTAAAACAGCAATGGCAGTGCTCTTGCAAGCACCTGTTCCATGAAACTGCAATTAAAACAGCAATGGCAGTGCTCTTGCAAGCACCTGTTCCATGAAACTGCAATTAAAACAGCAATGGCAGTGCTCTTGCAAGCACCTGTTCCATGAAACTGCAATTAAAACAGCAATGGCAGTGCTCTTGCAAGCACCTGTTCCATGAAACTGCAATTAAAACCATACAAAGTGAAATTAAATCAAAATATGTGTTGCTATAATGTCATAAACTATGCCAATAGAATAGATTACTGAACAATCTTCAGGATAATTCTTATTCAATTTAAACTATTCATTTTGCATATCCAAACATTTGGATAAATGCAAAATGAAATATGTTGAAGCCAACAGAATAGGTTCTTAATCTTCACAGAATTAGTAGTTGCATTATTATAGAGTATATAGCAAAATATAGTTTCTGAAATTTTCAAAACTGTAATGCAATTTGTCATGCAAACAAAATGAGTACTTTGTTAGTTACTACCCGTTTGGGTAGTAACTCGGGTAGGGGTTAGGCCTAGCTAGTATGTGAAACAACCAGTTAATGTTTTGAGTGTGAAAACATTAGCAGGAATTGAACCTGCTTCACAAATACAAGGCATAACTGGACGAGCACCAACTGTCTTAAAAGCCTAACATGTCAGAGTTTTTATTTAATAATTCACATAACATTTTGAATAGGAACTTACCTCTAGCCAAAGCCGATATTATTGCCCAGTTTTGCCTTTTGGGTTTAAAAGTTCACTTTACCACAGTATTTGAGATAAGATAAAGAAAGAGGGGAAGGTGGTGTTTTAGTCTGTTCCTGGCACAACATATTGAAGGATGATGATAAAAGAACCATCTGAGGACGACAAACACCCTGGCAGTGACCATCCTCAGTGCCAGCATAGAAAGGTCGGCTTGGTGATAATGTTCTGAAAAGATCATAACATATAACCACAATATATACAGACTAGTCAGTTAACAGAACATTGCCGAGTGCTGGAAACAACTAGAACTAGAACTAGAAAGAACTATTCAATGTCTAAAAAATTTTGGTAATGAATTTGTACTTCTTTCACATGTAACAGTATATATATATGTGAAGATGCTACAACAGGTGGCTGCTGAGTAGAAAGCATTGGGCCAATCACTTTACACCTCCATCAAGCATATTGGCAAGTTTAACCTGCCCCCCCGGGTTAAGAAATTAATGGAACTGTTCACTGTGAGAGCAACATATGCATGTTATGGCTATGACTCACTGATAACAGCGCCTTTTATTATGGATTTCCTGGCACACATAACAGGATTATGGTCAGAACTGGTAACAAGTACAAGTCATGCTACCAGTCTTTCTTCACAATTTTGTATGTATCTTTTCCTCCTTACCTACAAGTGCTATCTTGTGCAAATACCGTGTTTTTACATCCCCCGACAATGACTCGATGTACTTTTGTTTAACTTTTTTTGATTTGGGATAACAAGCAATACCCACAACCAGTGTTTATATTTACGACTGTTGCGCTCGCCCATAAAAATTAATGTCAGCCGGAGGCTTAGGGACCCGGATGTTGGGTTTTGCTCGAACTACAAATAAGGAGGATATTAACTTCGTATTAACTTAGTTTCTGGCTGGAAAAAATACTACAATCTGAAGGGAAACCTTTGTATCGGTCATGTGCAGAAAAGTTGTTTCAGTCAATAACATAACATACCAATCGCATAATTATCATCTGGTTAACTTACAGTGATAGCTAAACAAATTGGCACTTATTTAAAGAGCAATTTTAATGACATCAATAATATGACACCACTATTAAAGTTTAAATCACCATCAATCCACGTACCAACTGTATTAATATCGAGAATATCCCCTAATAATATCATCCTGAGTTCTCAAATAGAGTAAAGCCTAGTTTAATCCAGTCCTAGGTTAAACCCCTAACTAAGCTGTCTCAGACAATACTCTTACAAAAGAAAATGTATTAAGAATGGAGTTTCTGACATTTTAATGTCAGAAAGGTATTTCTGACAAGACGGTAGACACCACGGTTTAACTAAACCGCGGTAGAAACCGTCCTGACAGAAATCTGCCAACCCTGATCAAAAGTGTTCCATAACTTTGTAATTGTAACCCTGATTAAAACTGTCTTCGCCTTGGCTTAGGCCGCTTAGGCTTCGAGTTCGAGTGCAGGCTTCGGTCAGTACCTACTGGCAATAACTGCGTTGGCGCACAACAATTAATGTACGATTTCCGCGAATTATATGGCCCCGAGGGCCTTGAAGTTGACAGGAACTCAAGTGACGTGTACTTCACAAATGCGCAAATCAACAATTCAATTTAATGCGATGTTAATTCATTCGAACGTTCGACGACAAGAATTAAAATGGAGGCGGCACAAAGAAGTTCGGCTGCATCACTACCTGTTTTTGTCTGCGCGGCTAGTATACTTCCGCCAGAGTATACAAAATTTTCAAGTATAAGAGTTTTGCCGCAGTTCCCTAGCAGCAGTGCGCATGAATACGTTGGAAGAAAATTGAGTGCGCACTGCGCAGTGAAAGTTAATGGGATTTTATTTGGACGTTGGATTGGAGTTGTTTATGTAGTTCGATTAATTATTAGTTTAGTTTGATGTTGCTGTAGTTTATATCTGTACATATTTCTTAACAGTTTAACGTGTTATCGAACCGGATTTCGTTGGAAATACAGACTACGGGACGAATTTTGTTTCGTGTTTACGATCTTTGAAAAATCAAAGATGGCTACGGGTACGCTCATGGCTGGACCGAAGTCAAACGATGTTGCTGGGTGTTTCAACGGATTGGCATTGGTGAATATGCAGTATATCGCACGTGGGGACATCCTGAACGAACTTGTGAATGACTACTTTGTGACACACCCGATCGGCAATGATGACAGTGATTCGGACTTGTCTGATTCGAGCGAGGACGACTTTGACCCGGAGCTGGCAGAGGAAGTGAGCGGATCTGTCAATGGTGACAGTCAAACTGTTTATGACGACCCGAGGCGCAAGATAAGAACACAAACGCCTCTCTTCAGACCCAAACAACAACAGTTCTTTTCAGAGCTAACCACATATTCATGGAAGAGTTTGCTACCTCTTGCGTGTTGATTAGTAATATGAATTATAGTCGGAATGCCCCACTGCCTCAATGCACCACTACCTGAATGCACAAAACCTAGTCGCAATGCTCCAACCGCCTAGTCGGAATGCTCCAACGGCGTAGTCACAATGCTCCAACGGTCTGGTTGCAATGCACCACTTTTGGTCGGAATGCCCCACTGATTGTAATATTGTCAAACGTATGCATATATATAGATAATACAATTGTATGTATTAAAACATTAAATATTAAATGAATAAGTAATATAGAAATAACGTGTTTCGTTGACTTTATGTACATTCTTGAAAGTAAACTATGTTTTGTCTTCGTATACACGTGTATGATTGTATTACATAACCTATCATGAAATATCGATTACATTGTCCTTTGATGTGTAGAAGTCATGTAGTAATAGCATAATATGCATCCTGCTCATGCGTTGAGCAGATCTTTTAGCTACTCTGGCATTGTTTTACTGAGCAGATCGGTTTGTTTGAATAACGGCATCGTACCAAAAAGAGTGTACACTGAAATAAAGCTTTGGACATCAACGACATCTAATTTATGTTGGCTTGGACAGCGGGTTGAAGACGGGGGGGGGGGGGGGGGTGGACTATATATATACCTTTATTATGTTATGATTGATATCGTATATGTATTATATATATTTATATATATGTATATAATACTGACGATATTAAATAAAATGATAAAGGTAGATATATACTGTTTTCGATTTATATATATATATATATATCGTAGTTATGTTTTATATTTTAATGCATGTTCACATTTTTTTGTATTATTTATTATTATTTAAAAACAAATATGTTTCTATTTTAATTTATCTTTTGTGCATATGTTGTACGATGTAAATGATGCATGAATGGCTCGGCCATCGAAAATAGTGTAAACTAAGTATGTTACCGAGTGAAAATAGAAATTATTAATTAATAAATACACGGAGTGAGACTCTAATAAAACAATTACTGTATTATAGTTACTATATTGTTTTGCAGAAGTTTTCGTTTTGATTTTCTAGAAATAATTGAAGGTTATATCTTATACAAGTGTAGACATTCATTATTAAATTACACTGAAATTATGACCTTTTAATTTTAATGTGACACGCTAACAACAACAACAACAGTGACAATAGTGGCGTGTGTGTGTCAAGAATATTTAGAGGGTTGTGTAATTGGCTTCTCTACTCCTGCTTTGTTTTATTGAGCAGATTGTTGCATGTCGTCTGTCCTTTTGGAGGCCATAGCAATTGGCTTAATACCCTTGTATTGTTTCATCGCACATACCTTTTTGTTTGACTAACGGCATTGTTCAAAGAACGCGTCCGACATTAGCAGCATCTAGCTGGAGTTGGCTTCAGTTTGACTTTGATGACGGGTAATCCAGTTCTTACTAAGTCCTCCTTGAATGCTTAGAATATTAGTTAGGAACTATAGCTGAGCAGATCTTGCGTGTCACTGTCAGATTTGTGTTAGTATAATGTCTAACGTTACATTATGAATAACAAGAAAATAGATAGATAGACAAACAGACAGATAGAATGATATAAATCATACATACAAGCATGATCAAACAAGTGTAACAGACGGTGAAATTACATTCAATTCCGGGCTGACAGCGGAGCCAACCAAGTCTGTAACCAGTTGATTAATTATTAAAGTTGCTATAATAGATTAGATATGTAATATGTAACAAAACTAATAGTAAGTAATGTGCAATTAAGTAGCGTAGCACAAATATTTGTTGCTATCTTCTTCTCTAAGAATGTGTGTAGTCACGGTTTGTGTAAACACTGAATATCACACCCGTTGGCGACCCCTTTTTGATGTGGATTTGTGAAGATTGGTCTATGCTACACGTGCTTTTGAGTGTCTGTGCTTTCTTCTTAATATCCTTCATCTCCGTTCACGCCACGCGGACAATAACAGGTATTCGATTGGTGCATTCGTTACCAATGAGGAGATGGCTCCATTGTCTTTGACTGCATGCTCAGTAAAATTTCCTTGTTGTTTCCACTGAAACATCCAGTCATTCTGCCTTTCGACGTATGCCTGTCATGACTCGTTTTCCTTTTCGTTATCGTGGTAGCTATATGTACTAAATATTCATTCTGATTATGTGTTCCAGTCTACCGTAGAATTTCTCGGAAGAAGAGTTGACATGTTGTATTTAAAAAATAAATCTTAATGTACTACACACCACCTATTTTTCCGTTTTCAACAGGTAAAGTGAAAATATATGCATCAGCTGAAACAGTTTCTGTGTTCGCATTATACATCTGGACATCGTCCATGACGGGCAATTATATTACTTAGTATTAATCAGCATGATATTGTGTTCTATGCACATTTTATGATTGATTATTATTCATTATGGGGCTTTCTAATATCGAGAAATATACATTAATAAGTTCTTATTTGAATTTGTCAAGGTGAAAGAGTTAGGGCTTCGCACGGCCTACATGCTGTCATGCACCAACTGGCCGTGAGGTGCCAGATTCGGCAGTTGATGGCATTGCCGAACTTGCCAGCAGCACACATCGCGCCAGCGTTTCAGCAGATTAAGGTGAACTGCAGCAGCTCAATGAAACTCGCCGATCTTGTGAAATATATTGACAAGACGTGGGTGTCGAGCACCAGCCGTCCCCCAGCATCATGGACGACATTCAAGAGATTCGTCAGGACAAACAACGATGCTGAGGGGTAGCACCACCGTCTCAACAAGAGTGCGCCTCAAGAAAGCTCTACCACCATCAGAGCACGGTGACGACATATTGGCAGAAGGCACTGAACACACTGTGGACGCAGTATGAAGAAGCGGACAGGATGTCGACGTCCGAATATCTGCGTCGATGCAGCGAGTTGATGTCTATCGCCGAAGATTAGATTTAGGTTTGCAGGCGCCAAATTGATGAACATATTACTACGTTAATTGTCAGCATATTATTCGCACAGTCCCCTCTTTCTCCCGTCTTTATCCCAACCACTACTAATCCCCGTAATTGGATAATGTTGTACGATGGTTACATTCGGTATGTATGACTACGATCGATGTCCTAATGCAGTAACGTGTGTAGAATATGATTTGTTTCAATGTGCTCTACATTGATGTAGTCACGAAGGTGACAATAATAATAATACAGCTTACGAATCTATATATATGTTTAATTAATAAAATTGTCATACTGATTTCTGCCTACATCTTTGTTGTGTGTGTAGAATTTAACAGTGTAACTTCACAAGGAAAACAACCATCAGTGTTCTTATGTTTTATGTGTAGCGAACGCATCAGCTCAAACACATGCAACGATCTAGTAATAATAATAACATTAATATATATGTATACATCATGCAGGTCTTTATAAAAACGAACTTACCAAGTTCCATTTTTGTATCACCTAATTCACAATAAGTTGTATATTTTTTAAATAATGACACCCACTACTTACAGTAAATTGTAGTTCAAATTTCAAGCAGTCCATGTACATATATCACTACCCATAAAATATTAATATATATATATAAATTTACGCGACTTTGCGTATATTACTTAAGTAATATACGCACAGTCACATGGGCGATACTTAAAGAAGTCATTATATTAGCCTACTTACCCGGCGAAAAACAAACAAACAAACAGAGAATCCATGTTTCATAAATATATAGATACCATAAGAGGTGCATTGCACCAAACCAAAGTGGGGCATTCCGACTAAAAGTGGTGCATTCCGACCACCCCATTGGAGCATTGCGACCAGGCGGTTGGGGCATTGCGACCACGCGGTTGGAGCATTGCGACTAGGCAGTTGGTGCATTGCGACTGGTGCATTCAGGCAGAGGTGCATTCCGACCATTACCCGGTCGTGCGCCTTAGTCAAACCCCGGCCCGTGCAACATGTAACAATTTCGTGTGGTATATCATAATGTTCGGTAATCCTGCATCTTCTTGGCCTTTATTATTAACGTTATTAAACGATGTTTTTACCTAATTGTTTCGGCGCTGCCATATTCGTTTCATCATTCCCATCATTGTAGACACAAAACCGAATTGTGGTTACGTAGCCGAGCATCGGAACCGGTGTACGCCAGAGTTATAACTTATAGGTCCGAGCACTCAACGCGCATGCGCCAATCGTCACGTGTTGGCTCTCGCTTCCGCTCTCTCTCTCTCTCTCTCTCTCTCTCTCTCTCTCTCTCTCTCTCTCTCTCTCTCTCTCTCTCTCAAATATGGCGGCCGAGAATGGTGTGGTTACATTTGGGCTAAACATAGGAGATGCTTTCAATAGTTTTGAAGCTGTACAGACTTGAATAAAGGAGGTCGAAGATGCAACAGCTGTGCAACTCTACAGACGCGACTGTAAGACGTTGGCAGCGTCGGTGGCAAGATATCCCGGCCGCGCGGGCAAGGCTAAGCCCGAGTTGAAATACTACCTTCTTGCATACTCAGATACTGCTCATGTCTGCTGTGTGTTTGGTGGGAAAACGCACACGCTAGAAGCACTGGCGACAGGACAAACACAAAGTAAGTATGACATATATCACAAATTATATCGTATAATGTTGTGGTAAAGAGCGAACGGGTAATTAGTGGTAACTTACGTGGCTCGCTCTATGTTCGGTTGCCGCGTTCTGTGGTCGCCGTTGATCCTGAGCTGGCACATCGGAAGTAGGATGTCTTGCTCGGGTGGATCGGTGTGGCGCGCTTGGTATGGGTGTGGTTGGGGTTTATATACAGGGCTGGGGTATTGGTGTGCAGTGCCAGTGGTGTGTGCAAGGGGTAGTGGGTGGTTGGCGATGAGTAGTGCTGCCATCTGGTGACTACCACATTCCTCCATCCTTATGACGTCTGATCGCCAACCATATATTCAACTTGAATTCCATTTTTAAACTTAATATAATGATGTAAGTAATAATTAACAAATTAGTCAATCAAACAACCTAGTCAACTGATCCAACAGCATGTCTGATCACTGATGTCTTCTGCACTATCTTTGCAATGCGGTAGTTGCGCTCAGTTTCCAACATGCTCAAGGCATCCTACATCAGACAGGACAGGCAATAAATATCGGCTGACAAATATTATGTTTAAAACATGACCTACAAATAATTTCTTTTCAGATAGGAACATTTTGAAAAACAACAATTATGATTACAATGTACGAGTACAAGAATGATTACTCAGAAAATAAATGTAATCAATTATGATTACTTCACCATGTAATCATGATTATTTAAAAAAATATGCAAATCATCCTGCTTCTACCAGGTATCTGATCTTCTTTGAATTCAAAGGCATTGGCATAAACAATATATTAGCAAGAATGTGTCACTGACCTTCAGATCCTTGAAGAATGTCACGATGTTGGAAAACTTTGTAATGACACTCTTCAATTTCTGGTTGATGCTTTCGACGCGGTTGTTCGTTCTCGTCAGAAAGCTCCTCTGTTGCTGCTTCGACCCACTGCTCCCTGATGCCATGCCAGTTGTTATCGAAGTATGTGATCACTGCCTTGTGCTTCGTCTGCTGCAGAGCCTCATACAGTTGTTCGTAGACCTCCTCTCCTCCAGCATACGCCATTTTCTGCATCAGCTCAAGGCAGACCAGCCGCTCATCTGACCGTATACCAAGCTTTTCAGATGTGACCTCTCTGCGGAATGTTCTCAAAGTGTGGAAGAGGCAGATCTGTAAAGCTGCACCAGGCAGCTTCTCACGGATGACATCACGTTCCGTCATATCCTTGTCGGCCATTACGCACTTGATGTTGTCAGCGTCATTGTGTTTTATGAAGATGTCCATCAATCCGCTGATGGTGGCCCGCTCCTCGTTTGCAACAATCCATAGGGCAACGACGACACTCGCCATTGCCGTCAACCACCATCAGGACATACAGCGGCATCCTCAAGTCGTTAAGCTTGTACGTTGCATCCAGCAGCAGAAGTTCTGGAAAGCGAGCTTGGATCGTGCGCATTTTGCTGTCCTGGTATGAGATGGCTACCAGCTCGTTTGAGCTGCCGAGTACCAACTCAGTCACTGCCCCGTCTTCATTCCGCATTTCGGTTAGTAGTGCTTGTAGTTTGTTGCTGTGTGATGGACTTGTGCGTGCTTTGATGTTGTGCAGATCTTTTAGTGTAACTTCTTTACCCTGGTCTCGAATTTCCTGCTGGACTAGTTTCTTGTTGGCATGCAAAGTAAGCAGACGTCCAGTCTCCGCTTTCATTGCTGGGTCGAGGCGCCTCTGTCGTGGCAGGAACTTGAACAATGCCTGCACAAATACATACAACTGATGAGTTCTACACATCGGATTATCACGTCGTATCACTAAGTTTGATATACTTTACTAAAAACACTGAATTAATAAATTTAAAACAAACTTTATTATAACACTGTATAACAGTACCCCCTTTAACGTTCTAAATTTTAGACAAAGCATTGAGACTTGTCACTACTATTACTGTCTGCATCACTTGCACTGATCACAGTATCAAAGTGTATACTGGCCCTTGTCATAACATTTCTGGTAATTTCAGTTTGTCATATATAGGGTTTTTCAAGGCCATCCTTTTAGGCAGATCCTTTTAACATGTATAGTAATATGCATACCTCATTCATCTGGTGGTTGTGCTCTTCATTCATATTCGCAACGACAAGCTTGGTGGCGTCTTTCGACAGCCGTATCCGGAAACCAGCCGGACACTGTTGTTGCGTAGTACTGGAAATAACAAGTGAATATCTTAAGAAATGTGTCATGTGAACTGGATAAAACATAAAACACATTAATTTAAATGAGGTTTATGTCTTTAAAACATATTTTGATAAGATAGATACCGATACCCAGCCATTATTCAAGGCTCGATTATTCAACCATGCTACTTGTACAGCGTAACAAACTAGTTCGAACAAATTTTTGGGGTTAATAAAGGCATGCCAAATAATCGATACATTGTTATTGCCAATAAGTAAAAAGCATCGTAAGAAAAAATACTTACTGATGAGCCTATCGTTGTCCCTTTCCATGAGATTTGAAGTTTTTGCCACCGTGGATGCAGCAGTACACAAGTTCGGCAAAAATCAGATCTTTGTTTGCTGTCAGCTAAATTTGGACAGTGTTTCCTGTGCGATTCTATGGATCTAGAACTACGTTTATACATGTTTACTAACTGGGACTGCTCATAATTAGCGATCGCAGCTTCTAAATCCGATAATTTGGAAAATATCGCGCCGACTTTTAACTCCGCCATCTGATTCGTACTGTTATTTTTCGAAAGGAGCGGAATATGCGCGCGCAGAATATATTTACATTTTATTGCAGGAAGTAGTCATTCGAAAACCGATGCGCGCGCATCCTCACGTACGTTTAGGCCACAATTCTAAAGATACGGCTCACGTACGCGTAGATACTGCGTTAAATGCGTTTGATAAACCCAATGAATTTAATAATCGTTACAATAATTATACTCCGTGTATAATGAACGTATTGCCAGTGATTGTTGTGAACAGTGTTAGTATAATAAACATTCAAAAACTAAAACTCTTTATAACATAGTAATGTGGTGGGTAACGAAATGTTGTTGCACTAGTCTTGTTTGACCAGGCAGTGCAAGTGCAGGGTTCTGTTGACAGCATAAGAGGGCTGATGCCCGGCTGTCGTGATATTTGCGTTCTACACCTTATAGAACGCCTGTGCGTTGAGGGTGGCCACGCGAAGCACTACCCAGCTTGGCAGATTGCGCAGTGCTGCAATGTACCGTGCCTGATGCACCAGCTCATATGGGTGTCCGTTGTTATGACTCCGTGGTGACAACAGGGGTGCATCTGTTTCCAACACCAGTCGGTATAGGTCGATCTGTCGTGCCAGTTCGCTAAATCCTGACGCGTACACCGACTTGTTGGTGATTCCAAAAACACTGTTGGTAAACTGCCATACCCACTGCCTGTAGTCTGCCAGACTACCAGTGAAACAGTGTACATGTATAAGTTGGCGTTGATGTGTGTGCCTTTCTAGTATTGCCAGTGCTTCGCACATGACACTCGAGAAAGGAACGCGTGCGTTCCCACGCAACTGGAGAACCAGCGGCTTTTCCAACTCCTTAGCCAAGGCAATATGCTTTTCTAGCAATAGTCGTTGGCTGGGAAGCGAATGTAGTGGCTCCGTATAATCGAGGCCACATTCGCCTATCGCCGCGCAGTCAGGACTGCAGATCTTGGCTTGCACCCTGTCCCATGATTCACTATCAAGCGACTTTGCCAGTCGAGGGTGAACACCGTATGTGGTTTTTATAACCACCGTCTGATGACTGACGGTGACCCCTTTTATGACTGGTTGCAACCAGTCGTCTGGAAAGACGCGGTTATCCACCACTGCGGTGAGGCTGACCGTACTATCACCTCGCCAGAGGGAGAAGGCCGTGTCCCACGCTGGGACAGGTTCCATGATAAAATCAAATGGGACAGCAGTTCTCTCCTGGGTCCCTGTCTCCTGGTGTTTCCTCGCCCTCATCTCCCTAGCCTGCAGTAATTGTAGGTGGCAGTGGGCGTCCATGGCGGACTCCGTTATAGTGTGAGCCTGATGGAGTGAGGCAGACGGGACTAGCCATTCCCTGAAGATGTCCTGCTTGTGGGGTGGCATCTCCGCCAACATCCTGCCCATGCTGTCCCAATTGGGTGATTGGGTGGACTCAGCTGGATGTTGACGGCAGCGATAGGTCGGCCTATCATCTCAGCTACTTCGGCTAGCATGACCCGCATGGCCATGTTAGATCGGGAACCCTGTTTTGGGTACCATCCACTCTTTCTAAATAGGATGACTAGCTCCTCAAAGGTGTGAATGAGGGCCATTCTCCGTGTAGTCTCGAGGAGTTCGATCATGGAGTATGCCCACAATTAGCTGGTGATTGTTGCATGGAATTTAAGTTAGGAAGCCCGAATAGGATCTCCTCAGGCATGCACACTTCTCGTCCTAATAACAACATATTTGGTGTGAATCCGGTATTTCGATTCACTTTGGCTCGTAGGCTCATCCCCAGTGTAGCCAGGTGTTCGTCCCAGTGGGACATCTTATCAGTAAGATAACACCTGATAAAGGAGAGAACCATTTGGTTTTGTTGCTCTACTTGACCATTGGAACAGGGTCGGTAGGGTGTTGTCCTAGTCTTTTCGACTTGCATTAACTTACACAAATCTGAGAACAATTGGCTATCAAAATTCCTGCCCTGGTCGGTGTGTACCTGTAGGGGGGCGCCATATCTGGTAATCCATTGTTCAAAGAACGTCTTAGCTGTTTGTTCGGGCAGTGCATGTAGCTCTAGCCAACGAGTAAATTGATCCAGGATCATAAGTACGTACTTATTCCCAGATTCGCTCGTAAATGGCCCTAGAATATCTAAATGTACACGTTCCCCAGGGATCCCCGCCTGGTAATGGAGCAACTGTGCACGCTGTGGTCGTCCCACTTTGTTAATGTGGCATACCGCCACAAACAATTGGCAGTCCCGGTGCATATAGGGCCAGAAAAAACTTTTCCTTAGTTTTGTGAAGGCTTTATCTCTTCCCCAATGTCCTCCAATGCGATTATCGTGGATCATTTGGAGGACTTCCTGTCTCATTGATTGAGGTACTAGTAACTTTAATGTATGGGGACCAGTCTCTTCCACTCAGCAATAATACAAGACCCCATCCTCTATTTGCAGTCGATCCCTATTATTCCATAACTTGTGGGTACCCACACCTTGGAGTTGTAAATTGTTTTGTGTAGGGGGCTCCCCTTCTAACCAGGTGATTACGGGTCGTAATTCAGTGTCTTGCATCTGGGACTTTCGTAATTCTTGTGAGCTGTATTGGTGCATGTAGTTTGGGCCGGTTTGGTTCTCCCCCATTATACCATTAACTTCACTGGATACATTGAGTTGTCTTGTTGCTAATGGTACTAAATAGTCAATTTCCTTCTCGAATGTTCCCCACTGGTTGTGTAGTTTTGTACAATATGTACAGCCACCACAAGGTAGAGAACAAAGTTATTGGCCAGCTTCATAACAACTGCATATTTCATGTTCCTCTGGTATTCTTGATAATGCATCGGCATTGGAACGTCTAACCCCAGGTCTGTGTTGGATAGTCATGGAGTACTGAGACAATTCCTCCAGCCACCTACCAAGCTGGCCTACAGGGTGTTTGAAGCGAAATAACCACATGAGTGACCCATGATCTGTCCTTATAGTAAACTCACGGCCAAGCAGGTAGTGCTTGTAATGGCGTGTGAACATTACTATAGCCAGCAATTCCTTACGTGTGGTGCAGTATCGTTGTTGTATTGGCGTCAAGGTGTATGACGCAAAGGAAATTGGATGTATTATTCCATTCTGTACCTGATACAGGGCTGCGCCAATTGCCACGTCTGAGGCATCTGTATCAAGGATGAATGGGTCTACATTGTTGGGGAAAGCCAGCACTGGCGTGGTTGTCATTACGTGCTTTAGTTCCTGAAATGCCGTTTCACACGACTCAGTCCATTCGAATGGCTGTTTTGGTTTGGTCAATGCATGAAGTGGTTTCATTTTTTCAGATAATCCCTGTATAAATTCCCTATGATAGTTGACAAATCCTGTGAACTTACTCAATTGCAAAGCAGTCGTTGGTCGTGGCCAATTTAGTACACTCTGGATATGGTCTTTAGTGACGGAAACACCCTCTCGGGACACTTTACGTCCAAGGAAGCGAACCTCCGTGCTAAACAAAGAACATTTTTTTGGTTTTAGTTTTAAGTTGTGTACCCCAAATCTCTGGAGAACGACTTCCAGGTTTTCGAGGGACTCCTCAAAGCTCCTCCCCAGTACGATTACATCATCTAGGTATACTAGTACTTTGTTCCATGCGAGACCGCGTAAGACAAGATGCATAACCCTTTGGAACGTGGCAGGTGCATTACATAAACCCTGGGCCATTCTGACATGTTAGAAGAGGCCATATTTGGTTAGGAACGCCGTCTTATAACTGTCGCGTTCATCTACCATTATCTGCCAATAGCCGCTGGCCATGTCTAATGTGTGGAACCACAGAGTACCTGTCAAATTATCAATACACTCTTCGATCAAGGGCAACGGAAAAGCATCTTTAACAGTTTTCACATTTAGTTGTCGATAATCTACTGTATATCTTACTTCCCCATCTTTTTTCCTTACTAACACGGGTGCAGATGCACACTTTGATGAAGATGGCTTTATTACTTCGGCATCAAGCATGTTATTCAGTGTCTTCTCCTCACTCTGGAATTTTAGTGGAGTGCGTCTTAGTCGTTCTCTGACCGGGTCTTCATTATAAGTGCTTATGCGATGGCGTATAAGAGTGAATCTTCCTAAATCGTTACTGTCCTTGGAGAATACGCTACCATAATTAGCTAGTAATAGCCCCAATGCGACTTGTTCTCTAATAGAAATGTTCTTCTTTGCTTTGGTGAACATGTCCTCTAAGTGTGGCGGTATTTGTGATTCTACCTCCTTAAGCATAGTGGCGACTTGTGTCTCGTCTAGGCTATCATCAGGTATAAGGGATACTGCTATAAGCGATGGTGTCTCATTAATCCTGTTTACCTCTTCCCACGAAGGCCCATTATCACCACTAGTATTCCCCATCATTTCAGTACGACTGACCTGTATGCTTTCTCGACAGGGCTCTTCTACTTATATTGTACTTCACTGCTGGCCCCTTCTTCATCAGGGCATGAACAGTGGTGCCGTCCATCATTACAGTGCTGTTATCGATATCCACAATACAGTGATGCTTTAACAGAAAATCAAGCCCAAGAATAACATTATCTGTTATCGGTCCCACAGCCACATCGATGTTGTACTGATTTTGTTGTATGGTTATTGGGAGTTTCTAGATTAGATAGCACTGCATATACGAGCCGTGTTCTGCATTCTTAATGGTTATGACCTCTGGGGTCGTAGTGCACACATGTCCTAATGAATCAATAAAGGATTGACTGACCATTGACATTTGGGCGGCAGTGTCTACTACCATGAGCGTATCCTGCCCATAAATTGTGGCTGGTATTAACAGTGTGTGGCCTACTGTTGGGCTCAGGTGAGTACTTCTGACTGTCACATGTCCTCCACTATCTTTGACCTGTTTGTTGGACATGTCCAGGAGCTCATTGCTATTTGGGTGTGTTTGTTGGTCAGTAGACCAAAGTGCTTCTGTAGATATTGTATTTACTTTGACACCTGCCCCAATACTACACAGAGTATCTACTTTAACACCTACTCCACCACCATTGTCCTGACTAGTGGACATGCTGGAGGTTGTATTAGCACCTCAGTGCCCCAATACTACACAGAGTATCTACTTTAACACCTACTCCACCACCATTGTCCTGACTAGTGGACATGCTGGAGGTTGTATTAGCACCTCAGTGCCCCAATACTACACAGAGTATCTACTTTAACACCTATTCCATCACCATTGTCCTGACTAGTGGACATGCTGGAGGTTGTATTATCACCTCGGTGCCCCAATACTACACAGAGCATCTACTTTAACACCTACTCCATCACCATTGTCCTGACTAGTGGACATGCTGGAGGTTGTAAGAGCACCTCAGTGCCCCAATACTACACAGAGTATCTACTTTAACACCTACTCCATCACCATTGTCCTGACTAGTGGACATGCTGGAGGTTGTATTAGCACATCGGTGCCCCAATACTACACAGAGCATCTACTTTAACACCTACTCCATCACCATTGTCCTGACTAGTGGACATGCTGGAGGTTGTATTAGCACCTCCGTGCCCCAATACTACACAGAGCATCTACTTTAACACCTACTCCATCACCATTGTCCTGACTAGTGGACATGCTGGAGGTTGTATTAGCACCTCAGTGCCCCAATACTACACAGAGCATCTACTTTAACACCTACTCCATCACCATTGTCCTGACTAGTGGACATGCTGGAGGTTGTATTAGCATCTCGGTGCCCCAATACTACACAGAGCATCTACTTTAACACCTACTCAGTCACCATTGTCCTGACTAGTGGACATGCTGGAGGTTGTATTAGCACCTCGGTGCCCCAATACTACACAGAGCATCTACTTTAACACCTACTCCATCACCATTGTCCTGACTAGTGGACATGCTGGAGGTTGTATTAGCACCTCCGTGCCCCAATACTACACAGAGCATCTACTTTAACACCTACTCAGTCACCATTGTCCTGACTAGTGGACATGCTGGAGGTTGTATTAGCACCTCGATGCCCCAATACTACACAGAGCATCTACTTTAACACCTACTCCACCACCATTGTCCTGACTAGTGGACATGCTGGAGGTTGTATTAGCACCTCGGTGCCCCAATACTACACAGAGCATCTACTTTAACACCTACTCCATCACCATTGTCCTGACTAGTGGACATGCTGGAGGTTGTATTAGCACCTCGGTGCCCTGCCTGGTCAGTCTTCCACTGTGGTGTTGTAGCTACCCTAACGCTCCACTCATTGGTGATACTTACTCCATTACAATTGTCCGGACTGGTGGACATACATGGAGTTGGTCTGTTATTATCGTGTGTTGGTTGGCCAATACCCCAAAGGGTGGTGGTGGACCCATGGCCAACAGGGTTCACCTTATTTACCGTAGTTTGACGGTGGTTTATCTGTCCCATCACTTTTTCTGTTGGAAGTGGGGAGATTACGACGAGGACTGATACTTCGGCTGTAACTGTTATCTGGAGGCTGATAATATCTTCCCCGGTTATCATCATGAGGGGAGTTATGAGTCATATACCGTCCATGAGTATCATCCCGATTATCCTCTCGTGAGGGGTTATGAGTCTTATATTGCCCACGAATATTATCATCCCTCCCACCATGCCTACCGCCATGCTCATGAGTCTTATATCTCCAATGCCGTGCATCCTCCTCCCTGTTATACCTGCCATCACGTTGATTGTCTCGGAAACCCCTTCTACCTACGCGGTTACTGTGATATCGTTTAGGGCTGCGATACCTGCGACTGTCGTCAGAATCCGTGCTATTGGTGCTATTACTGCTATTGCTACGGTGTCTCTGAACTTGACGTTTCACTGGCGAGTCCCGTCGTGATAGTGTATTCGAGCATTCCCTGGCCAGATGACCCTTGCCTCCGCATTGGAAACAACTCAGGGGAGACGGGGAGCGCCGTCTCTTATTGGCACAGTCACGTGACCTGTGACCCTTCCCCCCGCATGTGAAGCAAGTGTCACTTGGTGGGCGTCCCAGGGATATAGTTGACTGCTGTAGCTGTCTCACTATACCCTGTACTACCTGGTCAACCAAAGTTGTCTCCTCCGAGCATTTTCCGGTCAAAATGACTGCAGACTCATCGCTGAAGACAACTTGTCGGTTAGACAGGTTACGACCGCCAAATGTACGCGTTGCACATTGGATGTGCAGTATCGCTTCCACTGCTGTCCTGATTGTTGTCGGGTCACTAAATTTCATGGCTTCCTGGGCGGCATTCCGATCGCGGATGCCCCGTAGGAAGGCTGGTACTGATAGGTTATCGTACAAGTCCTTGTTCATATCCGGATAAGCCTCCACTGTTAGTGCGTATACCCTATCTGCGAAGGTATCTAAACTCTCACCCTCCTCGTGTTTTAAAACTGACAACTCTGCTCTGAGAGTTGTCCTAGCGACGGGTCTGGTGTGTCCATATCTCATACCGAGGAACTCTATGCAATCACTATAGTCATAGCGTTCGTCTTTGCGTAGGCTTCTATGAGCCGTTAGAGCTGGCCCTTGAAGGCATGACACCAATCATGTCATCTTTTCATTTGGGTCCCAGTTGTAAGCCTCGGCTATGAATTCGAACTTGTGAATCCAATTATCCCATTCACCTGGTTTCCCATCAAACTTGTCAATAGTGACATTTCTGTCACTTGGCCTACGACATATATCGAGACCATTCCTATTGTCCTGACGTCGTCGACTGTGATTGGGACGTTCCATTGGTTGGTCATCTCCATGTTCAGTGAAGTACCGATCATGGCTAGATCGTTCGTATTGATATCGTTGCGGGCCATCATAATCACTGTTGGGGAGGGTGTCTCTTGTATCGACATGCACCGCTTCCGTTGACAGGGACTTGTGCTCATCGCGATGCTTAGTTTCACCTATATTCCCCCATGTACAGGGTGTTGGATCTGTTTGTGCGTACTTCTGTCGGGCACCTGAAGAGAACCTGGCACATATTTCCACAACCGAGCCTCTTTCCGGGCCGAACACCTTTGCCTGTAAGGCACGTATGGTTGCTTCAATTGTGTCCTGTTTGTTTAGTTTCTCAGTTATTTCAAACAACGCTTTCTGCATCGATTCGATGACAGATTCATTCCTGTCAAACCTATCCTCTAGTTGAGAGAATCTGGCCCCAAGCTTGGTTATGCTGTCGTAAATACGCTCTGTTGAGGCTGTACGACTAGGGCTACCAAATTCAAATTCGTCCGTTTGTTTGACATCCTCTGTAGCTGTTTGATTGTCGATTTCTGAATCGACATTCCCATTACCCTGAGGTTTTTTTTGTCTTCTTGGTGGTGCCATGTTCAGTGGCATTTAGTCTGTCATTATATGGCTATACAGTATGTTTCAAACTGTGGAATACCCAATTAGTTTAGAAGATGATTATTTTAAAAGACAACTACCAGACAATAATTCATGAATTATCAGTGTAACAGAATTCCCCTTCATGCCGTTCTATATAGTTGCAAACGGTGGAACTGATATCCTCGACTTATTGACTAATGTCAGCGAGTTATCGTTAACCAGCAGCGTTATTTCAACTAGATAACCAGTTTAACGAATGTTGTGTGGAGACAATGAGGCGTACAATGGGAGTGGACAATGCGCTTTGTCCGCGAAGTCACCCGTGTGTAATTGCCAATTGAACCACGCCCTTGTCGCTCCGTGGTGAGGTACAAGGGAATGTGCGAAGTATTTAATTACAGTCAACTGACATCGCAATATATATAAGCTTCGTATTCAACATTTATATGTACTTGGACAACATAGATATAACTTAGTCAATTGTCGTATTCATTGTTCTCCTGGGCGTTACCCGTATAACAAGTTTTCCGTTTTTCCGAATAAGTTTCGGAAAAAAAATAGACCGAATAAACGAGAATGCGTATAAATTCACATAGTACAGTCGAATTGACGTTTGAAATTATATCGACTTAGTTCCCTCGGTAACTTGGTGGCGTAGTTGTTGTTGTCATGGGCGTTGCCCCGTATAACAAATTCGTTGTCTTTCCGAATAAATTCAGAAAAAGTTAAACGAATGAAAGGAACTGCACAAAAATCCACATAGCATCGTCAATTTGACGTTTGGAATTTGCGACTTATTTGCCCAAAATGTATTTGAACAACTTTTCACGTTGGCCTACAAAGGCGCGTGGACGTACATACACTTCTGGTACCAATGTGGTAAAGAGCGAACGGGTAATTAGTGGTAACTTACGTGGCTCGCTCTTTATGTTCGATTGCTGCGTTGCGTTCTGTGGTCGCCGTTGATCCTGAGCCAGCACATCGGAAGTAGAATGTCTTGCTCGGGTGGATCGGTGTGGCGCGCTTGGTATGGGTGTGGCCAATAAATCAGACATTTTCAATCACCACAGGACGAACAACCCGGGACGTGGAGTTAATACAGTGGGGTAACCCATACAATGAGTGCGTTGCGTTTTGATGCACAGTGGTGATTTCGAACATGATGAGTTTATGGAATAAGTAGTTCTGGTTAATATATGAGTCCTTAATAATATGGATCGTAATAATATTGATAAGCTGAACGATTTCCAAAAATCAGTGAAAACTGCATATTATGCTTGCGTGAAGCAGAAACCGAGTGGTCTAGTATACCACATGCAGGGTTCAATCCAGGCTGCACAATTGACGCAATATTTTAACAAATGACCCACCAAAATTGCTATATGTAGGTTTGAAGATGCCTAAATGAGGCAAGCTATCTAGATTCAGTCATGTTCTGTTTTTAAAGTGTTCGATGTGCGTTACTTCCATGACATAGAAGTGACTTCCCTGACGAGTAGCTCCACCGGTAAAAAACAAAATGCAACTGATTGAACCCTGCACATGCATTTACATTACACGTAGGCTGTCAATTTGTCATGTTGTTGCACCATGACCATGCTTTTTTATTTCGATTTGTGCTTGAAAAGGTTCCCATCACAACAATTTTATTAAAGATTGGGTGGAGATTGCATCTAATTTTCTTCTTTTATCTTTAGGACCCTGAAGCAGCAGTGCCCAGCTGCAATCAAGTTTGGTTTATCTTCAGATTGCCAGCAGTTGGACGTTACCAACATTACTGAAGCCCACAACCATGAGGTTTCACAGGTATGTGTCACGTGCAAAAATCACTAATTTAATTTATTAACACAGCCTTAAAATGCCGACCGGGCACCTGAGGCATCCTCCCTAGTTTCTAAACTATCCGCCACGCAGCATCATCGCACGCCAGGAGTCATGCGGTGCAGATATGAATTAAATTTACACAGTGTTAGTCTGCACTCATTTTAAAACTCGGCATTTCATTTTTGAGCACATACATTTGTAATTCTTGCAGATCCATGTTCTGTAAACATTCTATTATGCAATGATCAGAGCATATTCCAATACATTTGTAATTCTTGCAGATCCATGTTCTGTAAACATTCTATTATGCAATGATCAGAGCATATTCCAATACATTTGTAATTCTTGCAGATCCATGTTCTGTAAACATTCTATTATGCAATGATCAGAGCATATTCCAATACATTTGTAATTCTTGCAGATCCATGTTCTGTAAACATT
The DNA here is from genome assembly GCA_963995525.1 of Escarpia spicata. Taxonomy (NCBI): domain Eukaryota; kingdom Metazoa; phylum Annelida; class Polychaeta; order Sabellida; family Siboglinidae; genus Escarpia; species Escarpia spicata. The sequence goes on from CAXEFP010000775.1 coordinate 213,863, forward strand.
CTATTATGCAATGATCAGAGCATATTCCGATACATTTGTAATTCTTGCAGATCCATGTTCTGTAAACATTCTATTATGCAATGATCAGAGCATATTCCAATACATTTGTAATTCTTGCAGATCCATGTTCTGTAAACATTCTATTATGCAATGATCAGAGCATATTCCGATACATTTGTAATTCTTGCAGATCCATGTTCTGTAAACATTCTATTATGCAATGATCAGAGCATATTCCAATACATTTGTAATTCTTGCAGATCCATGTTCTGTAAACATTCTATTATGCAATGATCAGAGCATATTCCAATACATTTGTAATTCTTGCAGATCCATGTTCTGTAAACATTCTATTATGCAATGATCAGAGCATATTCCAATACGTTTCTTTTAAATATTTGTTTGATAAATGCCGATAAAAAATCATTTGCAACAAATGTGCATATATCTTTCAAACTATAGAGTCTTCTGTATGCATATCGGCAGATTGGCTGGCTATGAAATTAAATAGAAATTAGTTAACTTAATGACTTCTATTATAGTTTCTTTTTGTTTGTTTTTAGATTGTGTATGTTCATTTGTCGCGTCAACGAAGAATGACGACAGAAGAAAGTGATTGCCGCTGACATGGTTAAACTGAAGAGCAACAAGAAGTTGTTGCAAGTGTACATGCATGAAAAGACTGGGAAAGTGGTAACACTGCGCGATGTTAGCAACATACAAGCCAAAATTAGATCTCATGATGGGCATGAGTTGGCCAAAGTGGTCACTCGGTTAAAAGATATGGAGGATACGTCTGGTTTCTATATTATAAAACAGTCTTTCTATGTATGTATGTATATGTATGAAAGTTTGCTGCATTCTTTTATAGCGTCCAGTGCCTGGGACTGCTCAAAGTGGTTTACACTTCACTCAAACAATATCTCTCCTTTTCAGGAAGAAATCAGTCATGCTGCAATTTATGCTATTCATTCATACAGCTGAGTGAACTGGGGCAGTGATGGCAACACTCAGTGTTCTGTCCACTGTGCTCTAGTACGCTATACCACTAATGTGTACGTATTTTAATGCATACATGTTTGTATGTTAATGGTATTTATTTTTGTATGTTTTAGGGTCTTTCGTTGAGGTGTTTCATGATGAGGAAGGGACCTTCACGGGCCTCTTTTTTCAAGACTCACTGATGCAAAAAATGTACTGCTCATTTCCGGAGGTTATCATGGCAGACGCAACATACAAGCTGACTGCTTTGAGAATGCCACTCTTCCTCATGTTTGGCATTGATGGAAATTGCCATTCTCAAGTCATTGCTGTCTACTTGACATCCACAGAGACAGCTGCTGTCCTCACACATATGCTGGAGGTATGTTTATCAGGTTTGCTTTTTCTTTTTTGCAGTGTTCCCTATATCAACTTTTTTTTAAATATATCTTAGTGCAGTTTGCTACTCACTTGTGTCGTGACTTGCAATATGTTTTCTGTTTAATGCTTCTTTATTTTCCACACGACTTTTTATTTATTATAATATAATAACCTATGCATTTATATATATATATTGGAAATGTGTTGGTTAAAATGAATTAGATTGCATTAGCATTTGTAATGTCTGCTATAGGAACTATATGTATGTAAAAAAGTTGGGTAAAGGGTACCTGCTTTTGTATTAACGTACGTTTAGTTTCAATATCTTGTTTTGCTATTCTTTGAAATCTTTCATATCATTTAAAAAAAATCTCTTAGTGCAATTTGTCACTCACTTGTGTCGGGACTTGTGATTCGTTTTCTGTTTAATGTTTATTTATGTTCCACACATGACGTTTTATTTGTTATAATATAATAACCTTTTTGCATTTTTTTTGCATTTATATTTGTTGGAAATGTGTTGGTTAGAATGCATTACAATGCATTAGCTCCTACCACTAGAAATAGTTTTATTCTTAACTTTGTTTGTTTCTGGTTTTTTTTTCTTTTTCTCGAGCCATCTTGTCAAATGGTCCTGACTTTTTTCTATTACATCGCCTTTTTTTTGTTGTATTTTTTTCTAAACATAATCTGTTTCTTTTCTATCTCTGACACTTTAAGTAGCTACTTATCATGCACCGCTTTAGCTTTACATGAACCATATACAAATATTATTAAACAAAATCTAGTAACTCAAACACTAAAGGCACACACTCCCATTGAAACATTACTGCACATTGAAAATATGCTGGTCTCATTAAAATTTAAAATACACTGAAATGATAACTGACGAAACTTTTCTCCAATTTACAGGTGGTATTACAAATAATTGTCTAAATAATATTCTAAACATCAGTAATACTTTTGATGAAAATAAAGAATTTCCAACAATACGCCGATCGTCATATTATGATTTTGACAAATTTAATTTGTTAGTTCAAAACAAAAATAAACATTTCAGTATCCTAAGTTCAAATATACAGTCCATTAATGCAAAGTTTAGTGAGCTCGAGGCATTTGTAAATGACTTGTCTTGCTTAAATTTTAAATTTAGCATAATATGTCTCCAAGAGAGCTGGTTATCTGATAATGATGACTTATCACTAATTCAATTAAATGGATATGACTGTATATCCCAAGGAAAAAGTTGCAGCACCAAAGGGGGATTATTAATATATATAGATAAACACTTTGATTATGAAGTAAAGATGAAATTAAATATGTATGAACAATGGGAGGGACAAATAATACAAGTAAATGGAGGAGGCTTATCGCAAACAGTCACTATAGGAAATATATACCGACCTCCAAGGTCTTTAACTGAAAACTATAACGAATTTATAAATGAATTTACAATGGTTATATCATCTATGCAACATCATGAAAACAACAACCTTATTCTTGCAGGGGACTACAATATAAATATGCTAAAAATAAACGAGCAACAACACTGTAGCACTTTCTTTGACATGTTAACTTAATTTAGTCTCTTCCCCCAAATTACTCTTCCTACAAGGTTCACAACATGTACAGGTACACTTATTGATAATTTGTTTTGTAATTTAACAAAGCATATTTTGAAAAGTACAGCAGGAATATTAATTACAAACATTTCTGATCATTAACTATATTTTATGCTTAAGAACACTACTATAAAAGAGGAACATACTACAAAATTTATACGAGTTAATGTACAAAATAAAGAGGCTATGTTAAAAGTCAGAAATGATATAATCTCTTCTGAAATACATAAAAAATTAGATACAAGTTCAAATGCTAATCCAAACCATAATTATAACATTATCATCAATGAAATAAATCAAGCTAAAAATAAATATATGACTAGCAAATTAGTGAAATTTAATAAATATAAACATAACAAATCTACATGGATAACTCAAGGCTTGCTAACCTCAATACGATACAGAGACAAACTTTACAAACAATTAAAAATCACAAATCCTGAATCTTCTAAATATGGCGTATTATTGATTAATCTAAAAACATACAATAGTATTTTGAAAAGAAGTTTTCGCAAAGCAAAGCAATCATATTTTGACAAATCAATTAATTAATTTAAATTTGATATAAAAAACACTTGGAAAACTATAAATGAAATCCTGTCTAAACATAAAATTAATAAATCATTTCCAAAATATTTTAAAGAATCCGATTCAATTGTGGCAGACAAATTAGAAATTGCAAATAAATTCAATACATTATTATTTACCAATATAGGTAGTAATCTGGCTAATTATATTAAATACAAAGGCATTCATGATCATTCATATTATCTAAATAAAATAGTAAACTGTAATTTTACATTTAAATATGTTGAAGAAGATACCATAAAGAAAACAATAATTAATCTACCCAACAAAAGTAGCTGTGGATGTGATGGTCTATCTACCAAACTGCTAAAAATGCTTGAACCTGCAATAACCAAATCTTTAACTTTAATAACAAATCAAGTATTAACCACAGGAATATTCCCTGATAAACTAAAAATTGCTAAGGTAATTCCCATTTATAAAAAAGGTGAGCCAGCAGTATTCAATAATTATAGACCCATATCTCTTCTACCAGCTATTTCAAAAGTACTTGAAAAAATTATTTTTGACCAATTATCATCTTATTTAAAAGACTCTAAGCTTTTTTTTGACCATCAGTATGGATTCCGACCTAAACATTCAACTGAATACGCAGCACTAGAATTAATAGATAGAATAATAACCAAACTGGATAAGGATGAAATACCCATTAATATTTACCTAGATCTTTCCAAAGCCTTTGATACCATTGACCATTTAATTTTAATTGACAAATTGAAATATTATGGTATACATGGAACAAATCTGAACTTATTCAGCAGTTACCTAACAAATCGTAAACAATATACGGAAATTTACAATATAAAATCAAATATGTTATAAATAACAACAGGTGTACCACAAGGTTCAATCTTAGGACCCCTGTTATTCATCATATATATCAATGATTTTGCACAAGCCAGTAAAATGTTTAATTTCATAATGCATGCTGATGATACAACACTTTCAGCGATAACATACATGACGAAAATTTATAATCTTTAATAAATGAAGAACTTTAAAAAATAAATGAATGGCTCAAAATAAATAAATTATCGCTAAACATAGCAAAATCGAAATACATGACATTTCAAATGGCAAAGAAAAATATACAAACACTTACTCTGAAGATAGACAATGTAAATATTGAACAAGTCAAAGAATTACATTTTTTGGGTTTAATTATAGATACAAATCTAAACTGGAAAAAGCACACTGAAAAAATATCAAATGCTTGTTCTAAAAAAATTGGCATTTTAAATAAATTGAAACGTGTTACCTCTTCATATTAAAATAATATTATATAATTCTTTAATAGTGCCACACATTAATTATTGCATCATGGCGTGGGGCTTTCAATCAAATAGAATAATAAAACTTCAAAAAAAGCCCTGAGAATTATTACCTTAAGTAATTATACTTCCCACACAGAACCACTTCACAAAAAACTCAACTTGTTAAAAGTAGATGACATTCTTAAATTACAACAATTAAAATTTTACTGTAAATATTTACATAATGACTTACCAGTTTATTTACAAAACTGGAGGATAATGTTTAACTATGAGGTACATAATCATTATACAAGAGTCAAAAATAAAATATACACTTATAAAATTAAACATGAATTTGCTAAGAAATGTCTTAGGCATAATTTGCCACTTTTATTAAATACCAAATCTTTTTATTCTGGAAGAATTTAATTAGGTGATGTATTGATTCAGTTAAAGTTTTATTACAAAAGGTGGCTCCTCGATAGCGACTACCACAGTCTTAGAGGAGACTCCTGACCCTACTTTTCGTTATTTATCATACATTATACCATGTTTACCATAAGGTTATATATTTGTATTATTTAATTTTTACATGGATGTATTTTATGTATTATTTGAAATGTCTGGGTCAAATAAAACAAATTCTTCTTCTTGTTGCTGTTTCAGCATTGCTGCAGATGGCATGGCAGTATACAGTGTTTATGCCAGTATATTGTGTGGATTGATATGTATATACATGTATACATTTTGTTATTTAACCATTCTACATCACCACGATGTTATGATAGTGCTTTCTTTGGAATAATTTTCATTTGTTAAAACCGGTGTTTTTCCAATGGAAACATAATATTTCTAGAAGTACTGACGCTACGTTAATAATTTCGATGCATAATTGATTAAGTATGCATTTCTAAACAAAATGTCCCATCTAGCTGCCATGTCTCTCCTTAAAAGGCCAACACCTGATTGTTCATTGCATTTGGTTATTTACTTAGATTTTCAAGACCACAATGATGCCTGGTCGAGGACAGGGGTCATCATGACAGACAAGGACATGTCTGAGCGCAATGTGTTCGGTACCGCTTTCCCTGCTGCGACCCTCCAACTGTGCCTGTTTCACACCTTGCGCAGTTTTTTGAGGGAAGTCACACTAGAAAAGATGGGCATCCGCTCAGGTCAACGTGATGCTCTGCTTGGCATTTTCAGTGCCATGGCTGTTGCTCGTTGTGAGCGACAGTTTGACGAGCAGTGTGCACTGCTGGACGAGATGTCCATTCCTGCTGCGTCAGCGTACTTCCGTCGCAACTGGCTGCCAATCAGGAACGAGTGGGTGGCATGCTTCAAAGTGAGGCATTTCATGTTTGGGGAGCAGACAAACAATCGACTCGAAAGCCTCAATGGGAAAATAAAGAGTGTTTGTTCGGGGTTTTCGTCTCTCAACACGTTCTTCAGTGAATTCTTCACTGTTTTGCGTGTGCTGCGAGGCGAACACGACCACAGCAGCATCATGAGCCACATCAGCAAGTCAACATGCCATGACACAGCCACAATGACCGAAGATCGTCGCTATGAGAAACTGCTCAGTGCACATGCGTATGGCCATGTTCTGGTAGAGATCGCCAAGCGTGGCATGGTGCAGCTCCCCGAAGATGCCGGAGCACCAGTGCCATCATCAGAGGGGCCACTGATGCTCACTGATAGTATGTGTACGTGTGCATTTCGCTGTTCATTTCGTATGCCATGCCGCCACATCTTCGCACGTAGGCAGATGAGTGGCAAGTCATCTTTCGATGCTACCCTGGCAGATAACCGATGGACTGTCAGTTACAGCGTTGACTCTGTGTCGACAGTGAGCGTCATGCAAGTTTCGGAAGTGGCATCTGCCACCTCCCTAGCAGTGTTGACGGCTCACCAGAAGTATCTCCTAGCGATGGCAGTTGCTGCTGACCTTGCCAGTTTGGCATCGGAAGTCGGCATGCAACAGTTTTTGGAGCGCCGGAATTTGCGAGCCGAATGGGCCAGTGGGTCACCTGTTGCCCCTTCTACCAACACAGTGCCGTCTATCGTGCCTGCTTCCGTTGTGCCTTCTACCGTGCTAGCTTCTGTTGCGCCATCTACCGTGCCTGCTTCCGTTGTGCCATCTACCGTGCCTGCTTCCGTTGTGCCTTCTACCGTGCTTGCTTCTGTTGCGCCATCTACCATGTCTGCTTCTGTTGCGCCATCTGCTTCCGTTGCACCATCTACCGTGTCTGCTTCTGTTGCGCCATCTACCATGTCTGCTTCTGTTGTGCCATCTACCGTGTCTGCTTCCGTTGTGCCTTCTACCGTGCTTGCTTCTGTTGCGCCATCTACCATGTCTGCTTCTGTTGCGCCATCTGCTTCCGTTGCACCATCTACCATGTCTGCTTCTGTTGCGCCATCTACCGTGCCTGCTTCCGTTGTGCCATCTACCGTGCTTGCTTCTGTTGCGCCATTTACCGTGCCTTCTGCTGTCGCAGCTGATCATGGTAATTGAGATTATAAATAATCCGAATAGCATTTTTTCTGTAACAGAATAACTTTTCTGAACAGTTTTTGAAACTTGTTGCAACCATTTTTATGTGTTCTCTCCTTGTTACGTGTTCATCAGTTGTTACTCCAAGGAACTTTGTGTGTGTGGCACATGCTTTTTGATGCGTGTTTCAAATATTGTTATATGTGTTCTCTCCATATTAGTCCAAGGAACTTTGTATGTGACTTATCAAATCTTATTCCAGTTGATGTTGACACACTGAAGCAGCTGAAGATGCCTCCAGTCATGCGAAAGCGTGGACGAGTTTTCCATGATATATTGGTATGTTGTCATAGAATTTCCATTGGTAATAAAATGCTCCCTACAATGTTGCTACATTACGGATTTGTATTTATTCATTACCACCAGGTATTTAATATGTCAACATAAGTTGGTACAATAGATAGAAACATGCATACAAATCTAAAATGTTAACATGTACAGCGACTATTTTATATTTGGCAGAGATGCTCGGTAAAGGTTTGAAAAGTAGAAATTATATACAAATTTATGCTATATCTTCTTATACCATTATTTATACCAATTTAAAAAAATTGGGAATTGGCTCTTAAAATGACTATACTCCATTTACTATAAAAATTCACTTATAAGTATTACGTTACAACATCATACCCATTTTTACTCTGCTGTTGTAACAAAATATAGAATTATAACATAATTTTTTGAAAAACAACATTAAGTAATTGCCATAGTTTTATTCAATTTATATTCTATTTGTGCCACCACCGACGCTATATAAGATTTTGTTATTCATTATGCTCATGTTTATTATATAGTTTTACATGTAATTGGATACATTATAATTGAGCATGTCTAATGGAAATGGCTCAATATATTCGAGTTAATATTTTCGATTATTTAAAAACAGCAGATTTATAATCATTATGATAATGTTATTATACTAATATCCTTATTTTAGTTATACGCGGGTACTAGCAGACTTAAAGGTACTGAGGCAAAGGGAAACATGAAAGACAGTCGGGAAATTGCTCGGACCTATAACACTGATGAACACGGTTCCGATGCTCGGACCTTTATCACCGACGTACGTCATTCCGATGCTCGGACGCGGAGCATGAAGCCAAGAAGGCACAACAGACGCATGCGATGAGTGCTCGGACCTTTAACACCGACGTACGCGGTTTCCGATGCTCGGCACTGCTACGCTTCCGAGCACCGGAAATAAGCTTAGTAGGCGCATGCGCATTGAGTGCTCGGACCTTTATCACTGAACGCACACGGTTCCGATGCTTGGCTACGTAACAACGTCCTTAAATTTATTGTCTTTTGGGGACTTTTATGCAACAAACCAGCACTGTTTGACAGGTGCGTATTTTGTTGATGTGGCGATCATCCGAAATCTACTCCAAACGAGTCGTGGTGCCATCACAACCGGAAAGAACAACTATTCTAGAGAGCCAGGAACGGTAACACAACTCCTTAAAGATCTCCAGTGGGACACCCTCCAATCAAGAAGAAAGACTTAGCATATTATATAAAATGGAACATAACCTCATAGATATCCCACTAGATCAATACATCAAACGCAACACCAGATGCTCACGTAAACATAATAAACAGTTAGTACAAATCAGGCACTGGACAAACATATTTGGAAACAGCTTTTTCCCAGTCACAATAAAAGAGTGGAATTCTCTACCTCCAAGCATTGTATCAAGTACATCGCTGAATTCATTCCAGATTAGTCTAGCCCAACATGTAAACAATTAATCCATAAGAGCCACCATGCGCACTGGCGTGATGTGTCCATAGGACATTTTGCCAGTCAAAATACAGATACAGATAGCTAGAGAAAGGCGATGCCACTAACACATATCTAGTTCTGCTTTACACACGTATTCTGAAATCTCATTGAAATGTTGAATTTATAGATACAAAATATATACATCGATATTTTAATGTTAGTGGCATCACCTTTCCGGTTGAGATGGCACCGCGACACGTTTGGAGTAGATTTCGGATGATCGCCATATCAACAAAACACGCACCTGTCAAACAGTGTTGTTTTGTTTCATAAACGTCCCCCAAACACAATAAATTTAATAAATACAGCTCGGTTTTGTGTCTATGATGATGGGAATGATGAAACAAATACAGCAGCGTCGAAAAAATTAGGTAAAAAGAACGTTTAATAGCGTTAATAATAAAGGCCAAGAAGATGCAGGATTACCGATTACCCATCTGTACTATAGGGAAAGTTGTGTTATTGCAGGTGCCTGTCGTACATTGGCAGGTTGCACCACCCACACCCCATCGCACTGCACTTGTCTTTCCTGTGGTAACATTTAGTAGTTATAAGGCAATCGGTTCTTTGCAATACATTTTGACAAATTACTAAAATTAAATACTTTTCTTTCTGCTTACACCTGCTATCAGTGTTGACGTGTTGTTGCAGTCACACAGTGTGAGTCCTGTACAAGGAGAGCAGTCAAGCCAGGAGGTAAATATGACATTCAATACAATACACTTTCTCTAACTTGCAGGTAACACGTGTCGCTGGTGCAGATAAGTTACTACAACTGACTTCGGCACATTGCCAATGCTCCTGTCCATAAATGCTGCCAATAGGGTGTTTTTTTCAGTCATCAAGCACGAGCACTGATTTCGCGGACGACAACAAACTTGCTTTCTTTGCGGCAAGCAGAAGACGCTGCGAAAATAACAAATATTTTATATTAAAACCTTTTGCTTATAATAGTATGCTTATATTACATATGTTGACACCTTGCATTTGTATCATACTTTTACTGCGTAGGGGCATGCAGCCGCTTATCACTTCCTGTTGTGTCGCTGCCTTGACAGAGTAATTGCATTTGTATCATACTTTTACTGCGTAGGGGCATGCAGCCACTTATCACTTCCTGTTGTGTCGCTGCCTTGAAAGAGTAATTGCATTTGTATCATACTTTTACTGCGTAGGGGCATGCAGCCGCTTATCACTTCCTCTTGTGTTGCTGCCTTGACAGAGTAATTGCATTTGTATCATACTTTTACTGCGTAGGGGCATGCAGCCGCTTATCACTTCCTGCTGTGTTGCTGCCTTGACAGAGTAATTGCATTTGTATCATACTTTTACTGCGTAGGGGCATGCAGCCACTTATCACTTCCTGTTGTGTCGCTGCCTTGACAGAGTAATTGCATTTGTATCATACTTTTACTGCGTAGGGGCATGCAGCCGCTTATCACTTCCTGTTGTGTTGCTGCCTTGTCAGAGTAATTGCATTTGTATCATACTTTTACTGCGTAGGGGCATGCAGCCGCTTATCACCTCCTGTTGTGTTGCTGCCTTGACAGAGTAATTGCATTTGTATCATACTTTTACTGCGTAGGGGCATGCAGCCGCTTATCACTTCCTCTTGTGTTGCTGCCTTGACAGAGTAATTGCATTTGTATCATACTTTTACTGCGTAGGGGCATGCAGCCACTTATCACTTCCTGTTGTGTTGCTGCCTTGACAGAGTAATTGCATTTGTATCATACTTTTACTGCGTAGGGGCATGCAGCCGCTTATCACTTCTTGTTGTGTTGCTGCCTTGACAGAGTAATTGCATTTGTATCATACTTTTACTGCGTAGGGGCATGCAGCCGCTTATCACTTCCTCTTGTGTTGCTGCCTTGACAGAGTAATTGCATTTGTATCATACTTTTACTGCGTAGGGGCATGCAGCCGCTTATCACTTCCTGCTGTGTTGCTGCCTTGACAGAGTAATTGCATTTGTATCATACTTTTACTGCGTAGGGGCATGCAGCCGCTTATCACTTCCTGTTGTGTTGCTGCCTTGACAGAGTAATTGCATTTGTATCATACTTTTACTGCGTAGGGGCATGCAGCCACTTATCACTTCCTGTTGTGTTGCTGCCTTGACAGAGTAATTGCATTTGTATCATACTTTTACTGCGTAGGGGCATGCAGCCGCTTATCACTTCTTGTTGTGTTGCTGCCTTGACAGAGTAATTGCATTTGTATCATACTTTTACTGCGTAGGGGCATGCAGCCACTTATCACTTCCTGTTGTGTTGCTGCCTTGACAGAGTAATTGCATTTGTATCATACTTTTACTGCGTAGGGGCATGCAGCCGCTTATCACTTCCTGTTGTGTCGCTGCCTTGACAGAGTAATTGCATTTGTATCATACTTTTACTGCGTAGGGGCATGCAGCCACTTATCACTTCCTGTTGTGTCGCTGCCTTGACAGAGTAATTGCATTTGTATCATACTTTTACTGCGTAGGGGCATGCAGACGCTTATCACTTCCTGTTGTGTCGCTGCCTTGACAGAGTAATTGCATTTGTATCATACTTTTACTGCGTAGGGGCATACAGCCGCTTATCACTTCCTGTTGTGTCGCTGCCTTGACAGAGTAATTGCATTTGTATCATACTTTTACTGCGTAGGGGCATGCAGCCACTTATCACTTCCTGTTGTGTCGCTGCCTTGACAGAGTAATTGCATTTGTATCGTACTTTTACTGCGTAGGGGCATGCAGCCACTTATCACTTCCTGTTGTGTCGCTGCCTTGACAGAGTAATTGCATTTGTATCATACTTTTACTGCGTAGGGGCATGCAGACGCTTATCACTTCCTGTTGTGTCGCTGCCTTGACAGAGTAATTGCATTTGTATCATACTTTTACTGCGTAGGGGCATACAGCCGCTTATCACTTCCTGTTGTGTCGCTGCCTTGACAGAGTAATTGCATTTGTATCATACTTTTACTGCGTAGGGGCATGCAGCCACTTATCACTTCCTGTTGTGTCGCTGCCTTGACAGAGTAATTGCATTTGTATCGTACTTTTACTGCGTAGGGGCATGCAGCCACTTATCACTTCCTCTTGTGTTGCTGCCTTGACAGAGTAATTGCATTTGTATCGTACTTTTACTGCGTAGGGGCATGCAGCCGCTTATCACTTCCTCTTGTGTTGCTGCCTTGACAGAGTTATTGCATTTCTATCGTACTTTTACTGCGTAGGGGCATGCAGCCGCTTATCACTTCCTCTTGTGTCGCTGCCTTGACAGAGTAATTGCATTTGTATCATACTTTTACTGCGTAGGGGCATGCAGCCGCTTATCATTTCCTGTTGTGTTGCTGCCTTGACAGAGTAATTGCATTTGTATCATAGTTTTACTTCGTAGGGGCATGCAGCCGCTTATCACTTCCTGTTGTGTCGCTGCCTTGACAGAGTAATTGCATTTGTATCATACTTTTACTGCGTAGGGGCATGCAGCCGCTTATCACTTCCTGTTGTGTTGCTGCCTTGACAGAGTAATTGCATTTGTATCATACTTTTACTGCGTAGGGGCATGCAGCCACTTATCACTTCCTGTTGTGTTGCTGCCTTGACAGAGTAATTGCATTTGTATCATACTTTTACTGCGTAGGGGCATACAGCCGCTTATCACTTCCTGTTGTGTCGCTGCCTTGACAGAGTAATTGCATTTGTATCATACTTTTACTGCGTAGGGGCATGCAGCCACTTATCACTTCCTGTTGTGTCGCTGCCTTGACAGAGTAATTGCATTTGTATCGTACTTTTACTGCGTAGGGGCATGCAGCCACTTATCACTTCCTCTTGTGTTGCTGCCTTGACAGAGTAATTGCATTTGTATCGTACTTTTACTGCGTAGGGGCATGCAGCCGCTTATCACTTCCTCTTGTGTTGCTGCCTTGACAGAGTTATTGCATTTCTATCGTACTTTTACTGCGTAGGGGCATGCAGCCGCTTATCACTTCCTCTTGTGTCGCTGCCTTGACAGAGTAATTGCATTTGTATCATACTTTTACTGCGTAGGGGCATGCAGCCGCTTATCATTTCCTGTTGTGTTGCTGCCTTGACAGAGTAATTGCATTTGTATCATAGTTTTACTTCGTAGGGGCATGCAGCCGCTTATCACTTCCTGTTGTGTCGCTGCCTTGACAGAGTAATTGCATTTGTATCATACTTTTACTGCGTAGGGGCATGCAGCCGCTTATCACTTCCTGTTGTGTTGCTGCCTTGACAGAGTAATTGCATTTGTATCATACTTTTACTGCGTAGGGGCATGCAGCCACTTATCACTTCCTGTTGTGTTGCTGCCTTGACAGAGTAATTGCATTTGTATCATACTTTTACTGCGTAGGGGCATGCAGCCGCTTATCACTTCCTGTTGTGTCGCTGCCTTGACAGAGTAATTGCATTTGTATCATACTTTTACTGCGTAGGGGCATGCAGCCACTTATCACTTCCTGTTGTGTCGCTGCCTTGACAGAGTAATTGCATTTGTATCATACTTTTACTGCGTAGGGGCATGCAGACGCTTATCACTTCCTGTTGTGTCGCTGCCTTGACAGAGTAATTGCATTTGTATCATACTTTTACTGCGTAGGGGCATACAGCCGCTTATCACTTCCTGTTGTGTCGCTGCCTTGACAGAGTAATTGCATTTGTATCATACTTTTACTGCGTAGGGGCATGCAGCCACTTATCACTTCCTGTTGTGTCGCTGCCTTGACAGAGTAATTGCATTTGTATCGTACTTTTACTGCGTAGGGGCATGCAGCCACTTATCACTTCCTCTTGTGTTGCTGCCTTGACAGAGTAATTGCATTTGTATCGTACTTTTACTGCGTAGGGGCATGCAGCCGCTTATCACTTCCTCTTGTGTTGCTGCCTTGACAGAGTTATTGCATTTCTATCGTACTTTTACTGCGTAGGGGCATGCAGCCGCTTATCACTTCCTCTTGTGTCGCTGCCTTGACAGAGTAATTGCATTTGTATCATACTTTTACTGCGTAGGGGCATGCAGCCGCTTATCATTTCCTGTTGTGTTGCTGCCTTGACAGAGTAATTGCATTTGTATCATAGTTTTACTTCGTAGGGGCATGCAGCCGCTTATCACTTCCTGTTGTGTCGCTGCCTTGACAGAGTAATTGCATTTGTATCATACTTTTACTGCGTAGGGGCATGCAGCCGCTTATCACTTCCTGTTGTGTTGCTGCCTTGACAGAGTAATTGCATTTGTATCATACTTTTACTGCGTAGGGGCATGCAGTCGCTTATCACTTCCTGTTGTGTTGCTGCCTTGACAGAGTAATTGCATTTGTATCATACTTTTACTGCGTAGGGGCATGCAGCCGCTTATCACTTCCTGTTGTGTTGCTGCCTTGACAGAGTAATTGCATTTGTATCGTTCAATGCTTGCTACATTCAATTACTGGTGTATCTGAGTATTTTGACAACTGCTTTATATTGTGTTTTGACAATTTGCATTTATATCACATTTTGACAGCTGACTATTTCATGTGCAGCTTATCACTTTCTGTTGCCTTGACAGAGTAATTACATCGTATTGTAGAATGGATGCTAAAGTCAAGTTTTCTGTTTATGTGTATTTTCACTGCGGCGGCATATTTCAGAACCTTGTTCTTATTAAGGTTGAATTCAATTGGACATTACAGAAACCCTGGCCAATGTTCTGTGACAGTACTAAGTTGTCTTTCACTGCCATTTATTCCATGCAAGTAATGCCGTAATTTCTCCTTGCTCTTATGTGACACTGCCCTGCATTAGTATTCAATGCTTGCTACATTAACTTTTGTCTGTGTGTATTTTCACGGCTGCCCTATGCTGCACAATTTTACACAGCACGTGTACCATATTTTTCTGCTTGCTCTGCTGTAACACAGCTTGATGCTTTGTGTAAATATATGCCTGTATGTATGCATGTTTTCAAATTGTTGTGCACGAATTATGGTGGAAAAAATTGAAAAAAATAAACAATTACCTCACTGCCTTGTACGGGGGTTCGACTCCCTCCCGAGGTAAACAACGCAATCGCCGGTGCAGAGTGGGCAAATCACCTCGTGGCCCCGCAAGACAGTGAGTTAATTTTTTTGAAAATTAATTAAAATTAAACCGATTATTCCTAACAAGCTACCAAAAATGCCTTATAATGTATTTCAGCTTACACCACAGGAAGAGACACATTCAGCAATGCCAATATGCCTTATTATGTCACATTCGGACAAACACGTGAGTGTCAAAAGGATAAAATATGGCATATTTATAGGCATCACACTAGTGTAGACCTACTGTCCGAATATCTAAAGTACTTGACATGTTTTCTGATTTTTGTAATGTTTTTTTAATACTCACTGCCACACGTCCAGGCCTTCTCATTAAAGCATTCTGACCATTTCTAGTAATTCTAGCCACCTTGGGGATTTTTTTTTTTTTTTTTTTAAAGTAGAATGGAATTTGGCATGACCTTTCGAGGCTCCTGCAACAACACTTGACCGATTCTGGTACTTTTACACGCCCAGGGGTGTCCCCCAGGCGAGTTTTTCTTTTACCCCCTCTTGTCTTGCCCCTTTCTTTTCCCCCTTTTGCCCCCTCATAGTGACGATTTGGCCCCAGCGTTGTGTGAAATCAATATATTAAAGGGAGACGGTTCATTCCTTCTTCCCAGAATTAGCTAGCATGGTAATTTGTAACAGGAAGTGTGCTGTGTTGAATGTTGGAAAAAAGGAAATCGTTGAACATTAAAGAGTATTGTAGTCAACTCGGCCCACCTCACCTATATTGTCAGTCAACTCAGCCCACCTCACCTATATTGTCAGTCAACTCGGCCCACCTCACCTATATTGTCAGTCAAACTTGTTTTGAAACTGGATGTTTTGTTTACCGTTTGAATATACTCGTAACTTTCAAATTGTGAACATTGGTACGGTCTTACTAAACACCATTTGGTGGACAGTACACCGTCAACATAGTTATTACAGTCTTAAGAACATTATATTAATAACTGAAAAACTAGTAACACTTTACCTTCTTTTAATATGTCAATTTGGCCATATCTCCTCCATTGTTTCTGTGTTTGTTTGCGTCCACGGACCATTGGCCTATGATCTAGTCATTGGTGGTGCAGTATTTAATTTAAAACTTGTTTGCTCCTGTTCCTAAGCCACTCTCCAGGGGGTGCCACTGGTATTATGATTCTGTTATTTGGAAATATTGGGAAATTCTCCAAGGTTGAGTGTAAACGTGAAGTTGTTGCTACAGCTGACTACATTTGATAGACATCAAGAGAAATAACCAACAGGAGCTATTAAAATGAGACTAATTTTGCAGCTGATGAGAAATGGAAATATCAGTTTTCCCCTTGATGCCACTTTGCCACTTTTTGATAAAATGTCCCATGAATTTGTTATTAATGGTCAAGGCCATCTCAGACACATGATATTGTCTCGAGTGATTTTACATTTTCTCGCAAATGCATTCACTGCGAATGAGTATATCAAATAAAAATGGTGACTGGTAAAGTTTTTACTAAAGGTACATGGACATTTGGGATTTTTACTAAAGGTACATGGACCATTGTGATTTTGAGTAAATCTATATGAACTATTGTGATTGTTACTGAACGTACATCCAATGTTGTGATTGTTAATGATGACACACGGAATGTAATCAGTGTTACTAAAGGTACATGGACCGTTTTGATTTGTAACAGAAGGTACACGGACTATTGTGATTGTTACAGGCGATACACGGACTGATGTGATTGTTCTTCTGTTCTCTGACTTTTCCCGTCATCTGGGGTCGTCGGTATGGCTGGTAATTTTCTTTCTCCATGTCGCCCTGTCCATCCCCACATCTGCACTCAGACCCACAATTTCCATGTCTCTTCTGCATGTGTCTTTCCATCTGGTCTTCGGTCGTCCTCTCCTTCTTCCTGGTATCTCTGCATTTAGCACTCTTCTCACTATGTGCTTCTCTTCCCTTCTCATCACATGCCCGTACCATTTCAGTCGTTTCTCTCTTATCTTTTTGGATGCTTGTGTCACTCTCGTTGCTCCTCTAATATATTCGTTTCAGATCTTATCTTTCTTTGTTACTCTACACATCCACCTCAGCATCCTCATCTCATCTATCTCTATCCTTGCTTCTTGTCCTTTCGTTGTTGCCCAGGTCTCAGCCCCGTACAGCATTGCTGGCCTGACTACTGTTTTATAGATCTTCCCCTTCAACTTCACTGGCATCCTCCTGTCGCACAACACTCGACTGCATTTCTTCCAATTTCTCCAAGCTGCACTCACTCTCTGTTTGATCTCCGTTTCCATGCCTCCTGTTCATTCAACGACTGACCCTAGATATTTGAAGTGTGTCACTTTTTCCAGCTCGTCTCCCAGTATCTTTACAGTTGGTCTGTCTATCTCCTCATTCCGTTCGAACATGAAGTCCACGAATTGGGTTTTCGGTCGACTAACCCTCATTCCTCTCTCTTCCAGTGCCTTCCTCCACGTCTCCAGTTACTCTGTCGTGTCTACCTCCTTTCCTCCACATAGCACAATGTCATCTGTGAACATCATTGATTCTGGTGCATCTTTTCTCACCTTCTCCGTCAAGACGTCCATCAATATGAGGAACAGGTATGGACTCAATGCAGATCCATGGTGCAACCCAACCTCTACGCCAAAGTTGCTGCTTTCACCAGCCACACTGCGTACCTTTGTCTCACATCCCCGGTACATATCCTGTATCAGTCTGATGTACTTTTCCGGTACATTCCTTTCTCTCGCACATCTCCACATCTCCTCCCTTGATACCCGATCATATGCTTTTTCCAAGTCGATCAATACCACTCTGATGTCCTTCTGTCCCGCCCTGTGTTTCTCTATTGTTTGTTTGAGAATGAAAAGTGCATCTGTGGTACTTCTGCCTGGCATAAACCCAAACTAACTTTCATGTATGTCTGTGCATTCTCTCATCCTCTTGTCTATGACTCTCTCCCATATCTTAAAGGTGTGCGTCAGGAGTTTGATCCCTCGGTAGTTCTTACACTCCTGGATGTCACCTTTTCCCTTGAAGATTGGGACCAGTATGCTCTGTCGCCAAGCCGATGGCATGTGTTCTGAAGTCATGACACAGTTGAATAGTCTGCATAGTAACTTTACATCAAAGTTGCCCATACATTTCCAAGCTTCAGCTGGTATTTCATCTGCTCCTACAGTCTTCCCACTTTTCATCCCTCTGAGTGCTTTCTCTGTTTCTTCGTCACTGATACTCCTTACCATTCGTTGATTCACATCCCTCTCCTTGATTTCTACTCTCGGGTTTTCCTCGTTCATCAGCCAGTTAAAGTATTGGCCCCATCTCTCTTTCATGTCATCATCTTTCATCAATACTTCTCCCGTTGCACTTTTGACTGTACGTATCTGGCTTATGTCCTTTCCTGCACGGTCCCTAGCTGCTGCTATTCTATAGATGTCCTTCTGACCATCACTAGTTTCTAGGTTGTCGTACAATCTCTCTACTGCTTCTTCTCTCACTCTTGCCACCACCTTCCTAGCCGTTGCTTTCACTCTCTTGTACTCTTCCCTGTCTATCTCTGCTCCTGTTCGTTTCCATTTCTTCAGTCTGTCTTTCTTTTCCTTAACTGTATTCTCAGTGTCAACATTCCACCACTAGCTTTCTACTCGGGGCTTCTTCTTCCCCGTTCACCTCCCACATACTTCCTCCCCACACTTACATATACTTACAAGTCAATACTTATATTGGAACTAGGACATTTTCTGTTGCTGCACCAACTCTTTGGAATATGCTCCCTCTTCGTGTTAGATCAGATTTAATGTATTACACAATTTCACCATCATTTAAAAACTTACCTGGATTGACCAACCCTTTTGTATTGGTGCACCTCAGACCTTGGTTTGAAAATGTAGGTGCAAAAGAAGTTACCTTATTATTACTGGCAAACATGCCTGTCACCCGACAGGATGCCTTGGTAAAAGACAGTCGTTAAAGTAAATTTACAAAAAGTTTGAAAGCACAGAGCATCGTTACATCAACACCAAAACGCTTTTTTTCTTAAAAATTACGAGGGTCGGAGAGAATGTAAAGTTCACATCGCGATAGGCCGTAGTCGTGACAGTGTAGAACTGTCAAATGATATTCACATTGCTATGCTATTGGCATGAGGGTAGACATCGGCAGTATTGTGTCTGCATATACTCCATGATGTCAAGTCTATGATGCATAGGCTGTTTTCCCAAAGTTTTTACCGCAAGCATGGTTCATGCAATTGTTAGGTTACGTTTTACAAATTACGCCCACATTATATTTTACATGTACATTACTTTTTAACTTCGGAACCGTTAGAGAATGAACTGACTTACTCCATAAAAGTGTCTCGTCCTGTTCTAGAGGTCGTAGATTAATCCCTGAAATTAGGCGCTCAAGGTTCAAGCCGTCAAAGAGGGAAACCTTAATCTATGTGCCAGCTTGATTATAATGAGATACTCTGCCTCCAGAATCATCAAGTTCCGGTCAGCTCAGTGCAACTTTCAGTTAGTCGTTATAACCCATGATGAAGACTTCGTCGAGCTGCTGGGGAAAAGTGACTACATCGAATACTTGCCTATATTTTTTAGATGAGTACTTGTACTTGGCAAAATTGAAAGTACTTGTATTCAAGTACATTGTGAATGTACTTGACCCATCCCTGGTAGTTGTATAAAGAAAACAACTAAAGAAGAAATATAGAGCTATATATATATATATATATATAGCTCTACTCAAAAATATGTTATCGGTTCAAACGCGTGCAATGGTAATTTTGTGCACCATTAGTCGTCCGTAATGAAAGAAATGGCCGTGGAGTTGTAAGTATCAAAGCCTGCTTCTAGAGAACTCGACAAAATAAACGTCGGTTACGTATTAAAAACGTTACAGGAGTTGCCCAAAGCTTCCATATCATTGTGAGGCCAACCTTCCCTTACATTATTTGATCTTCTGAAATTTGTTCACAGTGGGGAGCGGTGTTCATCTCACATTGCCTGTGTCTTTCGGAAGAGGCACTAAAAGCTGTTGGTCCCTTCCATCTGGTGTCTGTGCTAGGGGAAGTAAAAGACCGCACACAGGGGTGGTGATCTCTATCTCACTGGATACTGCTCCTAGCGGCCGGAGTTGTGTCCCAGTTAGGCGTGTGAGAGACGCCGAGCAGGCAGTGTATACACTGTATCATTGGACCCACTGGTGATTTAAAAGTGTCATGCTAATGTTGTCTACAGTTTCCAGTATAGGTGGATATAAAATATCCATGCAATTCGGTGATGTTATAAAATGCGGTTGAAGTTGTTGAATGGAATCAGTGTATGTGTACAACCTGTTGTGTTTTGAATACTGAACACAGGCAAGATTTGAACCTGCCACACACGACACTGGGACATATTTGCTATAAACTGCACAACTCAACAAAATGGTTAGACAAATAACTCACACAAAGTATTTGAGTCAGGCCACAAAAATTTTATCATTTCAAATTCATCACCTTCCTCTTGTCTCATGGTCATTATTTTAAGACATATTACTATATACTTCTAATTTCAGGCTAATTGCACTGTGCCATCTCCATATACACAATGCAGGATTAGGGACTATTTACAAATGGTATCTCATTGAGACTGACAAATACACCAACACAAATGTAATAACACCTGTTATTAATTGTTTGAAACCTGCACTTGGACATGCATCAAAGCTAAACATTACCTAGTACCTACCCCAAACTAAACCCCCCACATTATGTAATGTTCATTTGTACGTACACACGCATACATCATCATGTACATTATGTGGGATGCTATCCTGGTAATATACAATTCATGTTATCTTAAGAGTGAAATACTTTATTAGACCAACAAATATTACAGGGTAAACAATGTTGCTACTAAATCATTGTTTGAATTGCTCTAATTACCATCCAGCATTGTGATAATAATCATCTAAATATATACATTAGTACCTTCTCTTTGGAAAGGTACCTTCTGTTTGGAAAGATCAATTGTGAAAGCATATTGCCGACAAACCAGTTAACCTAATACTGCCTACATAGCCAACAGTGTTTAGATGTTGCCAGAAAAAATCGAGAATCTCTTCATTCTGGACAAATTGTCATCTTTGAACCGGTGTCTACATTTACCTCGGTAAAAATAACATTATGATGTAACCAAGAAAATGCTTTGGAACAATTTATTACCATCTTGGCTGACCAACATTTAAGAACTGCTACCAACTGATTCAACACCAGATTGAATTTAATAACTAGTCTCATTCCCTTTGTACATCATATCGCCATTGCTCAGTTGTGGCTGTCAAAGCACCCACAACGACCCACAGCGTATTGTCAAATTGTGGGATACTACATTTAATAAATCTGAAATATCAGAATTAGCAAACATTCAATTGATAAATAACACATAATTGTATGTAAACAGAGGCACACCACCTTCATCGAAGGCTACAACATGCATTCTCAAAATTGATTAGTTTGATTTACAAATTAATCGTTAAGTGGCACAGTAGTTATACTGATGCATGGAAATGCCAGGTATTTCCTTACTGGGACAATGGCACCAGCCCAGACCTTCCAAGTTGACAATCTAATAGTGGGAGATCTCCCCCACATGGGGCATCTGAAAGTGGGAGTTTTGTTCCAACATTTGACAGTTTCTTGTTGGTAGCGCCATTTATGAAATGTTTATTTCCTGAATAAGCAATCTGGTATTTCTACATGTCCTGCCCACTGTGAAAATGTTCATGTTTTTGGTTTTATAAGTTTATTTTCACCAATAACTCATTATCTTAAACTTAAAAAATTTCAAATCAAATACAACAAAAGCAGGTGCATATTCTTTGCAAATTGACCAAAAACCAGATTTCTACTATATCGGAAGATTTGGAAGGTCTGTCACACAAACTCAATAGTGTTTGCAAGCGCCCCTATCTCGACTCCCCGATCGCGATCGTGCCACAAGATTAGTTTGATTGTTGGACAATCGAACCAATCATGTGACACAATTGGGAAGGGAGTCGAGATGAGAGAGCTACCCTTGGTTTCCTAACAGTGCCAAAGCTCAATTTTGGCAGCGTGGAGGTAATCTTGAACTATAGGCACATGGAGAGTAATTTACCCTATGCTATTAGCCAGGATATAGGCGGTTGCGTCTTTGGTCTGTGCAACTTAATACGCCTCCACATATAGCACCTGATTGATGACGGCGGCAACATTTAACAACAGCAAACTGGCGACTACAACTTTATATCTCACAATAAAACTAAGTTTTCCATGCCTCAAGCCTCATTTGTTAACATTTAGTTATAGATTTTTATAAATTGCAGATACAAATATTGCCTGCCAAATTGTGCTTAATAAGCCCCAATCAGTGTTCACAATATCCGATTTTCCGGACGATCTTCGAATTTGGTTACTCCGACCAATCATCCAATGTGAAGAACATATCTGAAATTTGGCGAGCTGCACACACATACCTCCTATGTGCCACCAACAGCACGCTTGGTTACCAACACTACATACATTTTGGTCGTGCGTGGTTGTGCGCCTTTTATTTTAGACGTTTATGGTTTAGTCTAAACATTATGGTAGAAGATATTGACCCTCACATAATAGGTATAACCGAATCATGGGCAACCACCGATATATCAGATGCCGAATTGGGACTGACAGGATATGTAATGTTTAGGAAAAATAGAATAGGAAGAAAGGGAGGTGGAGTTATTTTATATATTAAAGAATCTATCCAGGCTTATGAAACAAAATTAGACAGAGAAGCAGATTGCGAAGAAGCTGTTTGGTGTAACATAGTTACAGGAAACTCAACGTTAACGGTTGGATTAGTTTATCGAAGTCCAAACATAAGCATAGAAGAGAATGACAAAATACAAAACGCTATAATGGAAGTGAGCAAACGAGACTGCGTTATTATGGGGGATTTTAACCGTGGACATATAAAATGGAAATCTCTACAGAGTATGGGTAGTGAAGACCACAAGTTTTTAGTTTTAGTACAAGATAGTTTCCTTTCTCAACATGTGCTAGAACCAACCAGGGGAGAGAATGTGTTAGACATGGTTTTGTCCTCACAGAATGAATTAGTTGACAATGTTAAATTATGTGAGCCTCTGGGAAGTAGTGATCTCAACAAGATACATTTTACCATCAAAGTAAAATCAGAAAGAAATAATAAAAAGCAGTTCAGGAGAAATTTCCACAAAGGAAGATATAAGAAAATGAGGAAATATTTAGCAAAGATAGACTGGAATAACACACTGAAGAATAAGACAGCAACATAATGCTGGAATATCTTAAAGAATGAAATAGAGTGCATCGTAGATAAATTTGTTCCCTTAAAAAAACAAGGGAAACGGACCAGAAAGAAATACTTATCGAAAGAAGCCATTAAAGAAATTAAGTATAAACAAATGATGTGGAAGTTATATAGACGTACTGGAAATGACGAAGACTACAACATTTATAAAGAAGCACTAAACCAAGCTACAGCTGAAATTAGAAATTCAAAGAGAAGCTATGAACATAAATTAGCTTGTAATATAAAACATGACAGCAAGAGTTTTTATGCGTATGTTCGAAGCAAACAGAAAGTTCAGGATAAGGTCAGTCCTCTAGAAGATAGTGCTGGAAATATAATAACAGAAGGATTCTTAATGACAGAAGACCTGAATGAGTATTTTAGTTCAGTGTTTACCAGAGAAGACACTAGTTCACTGCCAGTACCAGAGGCTAAGTTCAAGGGGGCAGAATCAGACTATTTAAGACAGTTAATTGTAACCCCAGAAATGGTAGCTAAGAAAATTAGGGCTATGAAGGATAATAAATCACCTGGAGTGGATGGTATTCCACCCAAACTACTACTGGAAATCGTAGAACAAATTAGCATACCGCTTGCAACAGTTTTCAACTGGTCATTAGAAGAGGGAGTGGTTCCTTTAGAATGGAAAGAAGCAAACATTATACCGTTATTTAAAAAAGGTTCGAGAAACAATAATTATAGACCAGTTAGTTTAACATTGGTGATTTGTAAATTATTAGAAAGACTAATTAAAGATCACATGGTGGATTTTCTTGTTAAACATAACTTGATAAACTCATCTCAACATGGGTTTCTAAAAGCGAGGTCATGCTTAACAAATATGTTATGTTTTTTGGAAGATATCACTAAGTGGGTAGATGATGGATCACCAGTAGATATTATCTACCTAGATTTTCAAAAAGCTTTCGACAAAGTGCCACATCAAAGATTACTGCTTAAACTAAAGGCCCATGGCATAGGAAATGGTATAATTAACTGGATAGAAAAATGGCTGATTGACAGAAGACAACGGGTAGTTGTTGATGGGGAGGCTTCAAACTGGAAATCAGTTTTGAGTGGGGTTCCACAGGGATCAGTACTGGGACCTATATTATTCTTAATATATATAAACGATTTGGACGATGATATAGCTAGCAAGGTGTTGAAATTTGCAGATGATACAAAAGTGTTTAGAAGGATTAAAAGTGATGGAGATAGAGAGCATTTACAAGATGATCTTGACAGGTTGATCAAATGGTCTGAAAAGTAGCAAATGTTGTTCAATTTTGGGAAATGTAAATGCCTTTACACAGGACATGGGAACGAATATGTAGAATATACAATGGGAGGAACTGTACTAAGTACTACTGTAAAGGAAAAAGACTTAGGGCTGACAATTAGTGCTGACATGAAGGTTTCAGAGCAGTGTGGAATTGCAGCTTCAAAAGGAAATCAAATCCTTGGATTGATTAGGCGAAATATAGCATATAAAGAAAAAGAAATAATAATACCACTGTACAAAACAATAGTTAGGCCTCATTTAGAATATTGTATTCAAGCGTGGAGGCCATACCGCAAGGACATAGATATGCTAGAAAGAGTACAGAGGAGAGCGACTAAAATGATACCAAATCTGAGGGATCTTAGTTATGAAAAACGCCTAAAAGAATGTGGTTTAACAACAATAGAGACCAGGAGATTGAGAGGAGATCAGATATATAATATAATAAAATATTGAATGGTTATGAAAATATTGATAGAAATGTTTTTTTCAGTTAAGAAAGATAGAAAGACTAGAGGACATGAAGTTACATTAGTAAAGGAGCAGTGTAGATTAGACGTAAGAAAGTTCTCATTTTCACAAAGGACTGTGAATGAATGGAACAGATTATCTGATGATTGTGTGGGTGCTAGTAGTGTGAATGTTTAAAAATAAAATCGACACATACCTCAGAAGGGCTGGATATATGTAGATAAAAGGGTTGGTTCTCGATAAGCCAAAGGGCTTCTTTGTCCACCTGCCATCTAGAGTTAATTCTCGGGATGGCAATCTTGTTAAACCGATACGGAATCGTGCAGTTGACCTCATTATCGCCCACAACCAACTCATTTGTCAGCACTACTGCTCATAGCCAAGTCAAGTTCAACGCGTGTATCATACCTAATGAAAGTATAAAAACACTACAAACAACTACGCGTTACCACCAGTAATGAGTGCAACTATCCAACTGTTTCCATCGTAACTATGCCGCAACGCCGAATTTTTTAGCATCGTGGACCACGGCGTGCCGTGGTGTGGCGCCACCGTTTCACCGTTTGTCGCTAATGATCAGAGGCGTCTTGCTATATTTATGAGTGGTTTGGCACAAGTGTCACTGGCACAAGTCTCAAACGTTAAATTAAGCTACTTCTACAGGCTTCATGGAACCATCCAGTGCACGACTGCATCCTGGCACGAGAAAGGACGACTGGCACGATCGAATAGTACTAGACCATGTAAAACAAGTAGAACTAAATAAAAAAAGAAACTATCCCTGAAAACCACCGTAGACTTCTGTAGTATCAAGAGCAAAGTTTCGGACCTCGCCGTGTGCATTAAAAATTACAACCCAGACATAATTATAGGCCCTGAAATACACCAAGACGGCTCAGTTGACAGCAGTGAGCTGTTCCCCTCCAATTATTCAATCATTCGAAAAGACAGAGCCTCAATTTAAAGACAACTTAAAAAGGAGGTGTCCCAATAGCACTAAAGACTAACCTCATACAGGAACACACAGATCAGACCTCACAGGAACACACAGAACAGACCTCATAGGAATACACAGAACAGACCTCACAGGAACACACAGAACAGACCTCATAGGAACACACAGAACATACCTCATAGGAGCACACAGAACATACGTCATAGGAACACACAGAACAGACCTCATACAGGAACACACAGAACAAACCTCATACAGGAACACACAGAACAGACCTCATAGGAACACACAGAACAGACCTCAGAGGAACACACAGAACAGACCTCACAGGAACACACAGAACAGACCTCATAGGAACACACAGAACAGACCTCACAGGAACACACAGAAAACACCTCATAGGAACACACAGAACAGACCTCACAGGAACACACAGAACAGACCTCATAGGAACACACAAAACAGACCTCACAGGAACACACAGAACAGAACTCATAGGAACACACAGAACATACCTCATAGGAACACACAGAACAGACCTCATAGGAACACACAGAACAGACCTCATAGGAACACACAGAACAGACCTCAAAGGAACACACAGAGCAGACCTCATAGGAACACACAGAACAGACCTCACAGGAACACACAGAACATACCTCATAGGAACACACAGAACAGACCTCATAGGAACACACAGAACAGACCTCACAGGAACACACAGAACAGACCTCAAAGGAACACACAGAACAAACCTCATAGGAACACACAGAACAGACCTCACAGGAACACACAGAACAGACCTCACAGGAACACACAAAACAGACCTGATAGGAACACACAGAACAGACCTCACAGGAACACACAGAACAGACCTCATATGAACACACAGAACAGACCTCATAGGAACACACAGAACAGACCTCATAGGAACACAAAGAACAGACCTCACAGGAACACACTGAACAGACCTCACAGGAACACACAGAACAGACCTCATAGGAACACACAGAACATACCTCATATGAACACACAGAACAGACCTCAAAGGAACACACAGAACAGACCTCATAGGAACACACAGAACAGACCTCATAGGAACACACAGAACAGACCTCATAGGAACACACAGAACAGACCTCATAGGAACACACAGAACAGACCTCATAGGAACACACAGAACAGACCTCATAGGAACACACAGAACATACCTCATAGGAACACACAGAACAGACCTCATAGGAACACACAGAACAGACCTCATATGAACACACAGAACAGACCTCATAGGAGCACACAGAACAGACCTCATAGGAACACACAGAACAGACCTCATAGGAACACACAGAACTGACCTCAAAGGAACACACAGAACATACCTCAAAGGAACACACAGAACAGACCTCATAGGAACACACAGAACAGACCTCATAGGAACACACAGAACAGACCTCACAGGAACACACAGAACAGACCTCATAGGAACACACAGAACAGACCTCATAGGAACACACATAACAGACCTCATAGGAACACACAGAACAGACCTCAAAGGAACACACAGAACAGACCACGATATAGTAATTTTGAAATTATCTGTGTCACCACGAAAATACAACGATCGAAATACATTACAATAGGAGCATTCTACAGATCACCCCAATTTGGTAACACAAACGAATACATGCATGAACTAGGGGAATTAAGGCGGGGGACCCATATGCATGAGCCATTGTTCACGTTTTCAGCGATATACCCAAAAATAATATAGTTTTTAACATTACAATTGCACTATCGTGTAAATATGTATGTCCTCTAACAGGGTCGTGAAATTTGTTAGGCTGGGATACATCAATTTATAAATATATGCAAAATATAGTGGAGGCATGTGAAGTGGCTCAAGGCCGGGGCCCCAATCGTGGGGTCTCTAGAGCCACCACGTGGGGTTCCTTGAGCCACAACAACGCTTTCACATTTAAAATAGATCAGTGAGTTTAACATGACATTTCTATTAATTACAATAAACATATGGTATATGTGCTACAAGTTATCCGTCATAACTAAAATTAAGATATTATATTCAGCCTGTAAAACGCCTGCATGTCATGCATAATAATTACTACTATTTTGCATAAATGACATTTATGTAAAACTAAGTTACCCCACAGTCTATTTACTGTGTATTATAATTTTTATCCATCTACATTATGTTGGCGCGTTCCTTGTTTACAACAACCTTTTAATTAATGTTGTTATCTTATATATATATATACATATATATATATATAGCTCATTAACCGGTCTGGAAGCAATTATAGCTTAACAAACGATTCTGACCCTAAGCAACCGGCTTTTCACGCATTACTCGTCTTCTTGGTGATAATTTAGCTCAACGAACGGTTGAAATTAATAATAGTTATGTAGAACTAAGTTATATGTCAATGTTGGCATTCATGAACCGAATCATCGGACCCCGCACTGACTGGCTCATCGGACCCCGCACTGACTGGCTCATCGGACCCCGCACTGACTGGCTCATCGGACCCCGCACCCTGACTGGCTCATGGGACCCCGTGCTGACTGGCTCATCGGACCCCGCACCGACTGGCTCATCGGACCCCGCACTGACTGGCTCATCGGACCCCGCACTGACTGGCTCATGCGACCCCGCACTGACTGGCTCATGGGACCCTGCACTGACTGGCTCATAGGACCCCGCACTGACTGGCTCATCGGACCCTGCACAGACTGGTTCAGACCTTTCTCATCCCGTCTTCCCTGTCTCCCTCAGCTGCGTCCTTCGACATTCTCGTCTGCCTCCTCAGTATCCACTCTCTGTCTCTTCATTCTTTCAAGTTAGCCTCCTTTCTCATCCCGTCTTCCCTGTCTTCCTCAGCTACGTCCTTCGACATTCTCGTCTGTCTCCTCAGTATCCACTCTCTGTCTCTTCATTCTTCCAAGTTAGCCTCCTTTCTCATCCCGTCTTCCCTGTCTTCCTCAGCTGCGACCTTCGACATTGTCGTCTGTCTCCTCAGTATCCACTCTCTGTCTCTTCATTCTTCCAAGTTAGCCTCCTTTCTCTTCCCGCCTTCCCTGTCTTCCTCAGCTGTGTCCTTCGACATTCTCGTCTGCCTCCTCAGTATCCACTCTCTGTCTCTTCATTCTTCCAAGTTAGCCTCCGTTCTCTTCCCGCCTTCCATGTCTTCCTCAGCTGCGTCCTTCAACATTCTCGTCCATCTCCTCAGTATCCACTCTCTGTCTCTTCATTCTTCCAAGTTAGCCTCCGTTGTCTTCCCGTCTTCCCTGTCTTCCTCAGCTGCGACCTTCAACATTCTCGTCTGTCTCCTCAGTATCCACTCTCTGTCTCTTCATTCTTCCAAGTTAGCCTCCTTTCTCTTCCCGCCTTCCCTGTCTTCCTCAGCTACGTCCTTCGACATTCTCGTCTGTCTCCTCAGTATCCACTCTCTGTCTCTTCATTCTTCCAAGTTAGCCTCCGTTCTCTTCCCGCCTTCCCTGTCTTCCTCAGCTGCGTCCTTCAACATTCTCGTCCGTCTCCTCAGTATCCACTCTCTGTCTCTTCATTCTTCCAAGTTAGCCTCCGTTGTCTTCCCGCCTTCCCTGTCTCCCTCAGCTGCGACCTTCAACATTCTCGTCTGTCTCATCAGTATCCACTCTCTGTCTCTTCATTCTTCCAAGTTAGCCTCCTTTCTCTTCCCGCCTTCCCTGTCTTCCTCAGCTGCATCCTTCGACATTCTCGTCTGCCTCCTCAGTATCCACTCTGTCTCTTCATTCTTCCAAGTTAGCCTCCTTTCTCTTCCCGCCTTTCCTGTCTTCCTCAGCTGTGTCCTTCGACATTCTCGTCTGCCTCCTCAGTATCCACTCTCTGTCTCTTCATTCTTCCAAGTTAGCCTCCGTTCTCTTCCCGCCTTCCCTGTCTTCCTCAGCTGCGTCCTTCAACATTCTCGTCCATCTCCTCAGTATCCACTCTCTGTCTCTTCATTCTTCCAAGTTAGCCTCCGTTCTCTTCCCGCCTTCCCTGTCTTCCTCAGCTGCGTCCTTCAACATTCTCGTCCGTATCCTCAGTATCCACTCTCTGTCTCTTCATTCTTCCAAGTTAGCCTCCGTTGTCTTCCCGCCTTCCCTGTCTCCCTCAGCTGCGACCTTCAACATTCTCGTCTGTCTCATCAGTATCCACTCTCTGTCTCTTCATTCTTCCAAGTTAGCCTCCTTTCTCTTCCCGCCTTCCCTGTCTTCCTCAGCTGCATCCTTCGACATTCTCGTCTGCCTCCTCAGTATCCACTCTGTCTCTTCATTCTTCCAAGTTAGCCTCCTTTCTCTTCCCGCCTTTCCTGTCTTCCTCAGCTGCGTTCTTCCACATTCTCGTCTGTCTCCTCAGTATCCACTCTCTGTCTCGTCATTCTTCCAAGTTAACCTCCTTTCTCTTCCTGCCTTCCCTGTCTTCCCCAGCTGCGTCCTTCCACATTCTAGTCTGCCTCCTCAATAATTTT
This sequence comes from Escarpia spicata, assembly GCA_963995525.1. Taxonomy (NCBI): domain Eukaryota; kingdom Metazoa; phylum Annelida; class Polychaeta; order Sabellida; family Siboglinidae; genus Escarpia; species Escarpia spicata. The sequence continues at coordinate 244,644 of CAXEFP010000775.1, forward strand.
GATCTATCTCCTCAACCATATTCTGATCTGCCTCTTCAGTCATTCTGATCTGCCTGCTCAGTCATTCTGATTTGCCTCTTCAGTCATTCTGATCTGTCTCCTCAGTCATTCTGATCTTCCTGCTCAATCATTAAGATTTGCCTGCTCAGTAATTCTGATCTGCCTCCACAGTGATTCTGATTTGCCTCCTCGGTCATTCTGATCTGCCTCCTCAGTCATTCTGATTTGCCTCTTCGGTCATTCTGATCTGTCTCCTCAGTCATTCTGATCTTCCTGCTCAATCATTAAGATTTGCCTGCTCAGTAATTCTGATCTGCCTCCACAATGATTCTGATTTGCCTCCTCGGTCATTCTGATCTGCCTCCTCAGTCATTCTGATCTGCCTCTTCTGTCAATCTGATCTGCCTCCTCAGTCATTCTGATCTGCCTCTTCAGTCATTCTGAACGCACGCAGGCACGCAGGCACGCAGGCACGCAGGCACGCAGGCACGCAGGCACGCAGGCACGCAGGCACGCAGGCACGCAGGCACGCAGGCACGCAGGCACGCAGGCACGCAGGCACGCAGACACGCAGGCACGCAGGCACGCAGGCAGGCAGGCAGGCAGGCAGGCAGGCAGGCAGGCAGGCAGGCAGGCAGGCATGCAGGCAGGCAGGCAGGCAGGCAGGCAGGCTGGCAGGCTGGCAGGCAGGCAGGCAGGCAGGCAGGCAGTGAGACACACAGACATACAGACAGACAGAAATACAGACAGACATTCTTCCAAGTTAGCCTCCGTTCTCTTCCCGCCAACCCTGTCTTCCTCAGCTGCGTCCTTCCACATTCTCGTCTGCCTCCTCAATAATTTTGGTTTATCTCCTCAACCATATTCTGATCTGCCTCTTCGGTCATTCTGATCTGCCTGCTCAGTCATTCTGATTTGCCTCTTCAGTCATTCTGATCAGTCTCCTCTGTCATTCTGATCTGCCTGCTCAATCATTAAGATTTGCCTGCTCAGTAATTTTGATCTGCCTCCACAGTGATTCTGATTTGCCTCCTCGGATATTCTGATCTGCCTCCTCAGTCATTCTGATCTGCCCCTTCTGTCAATCTGATCTGCCTCTTCAGTCATTCTGATCTGCCTCTTCAGTCATTCTGATTTGCCTCCTCGGTAATTTTGATCTGCCTCCTCAGTCATTCTGATGTGCCTCTTCAGTCATTCTGATCTGCCTGCTCAGTTATTCTAATCTGTCTCCTAAGTCATTCTGATTTGCCTCCTCAGTCATTCTGATCTGCCTCTTCAGTCATTCTGATCTGCCTCCTCAGTCGTTCTGATCTGCCTCCTCACACACGCACGCACGCAGGCAGGCAGGCAGGCAGGCAGGCAGGCAGGCAGGCAGGCAGGCAGGCAGGCAGGCAGGCAGGCAGGCAGGCAGGCAGGCAGGCAGGCAGGCAGGCAGGCAGGCAGGCAGAGAGACAGACAGACAGACAGACAGACAGACAGACAGACACACTGACACACTATGCCGACAATATTTCCACAACTTCTTTTGGATTCATTTGCAGATTTGGTTACGATACATGAGCGTCAAATCCATACCCGCAGCTATTAACGTCCCCCCACAATATTTTAAATATGCACACCCCCATAACAAAACGGACAGAATCTAATGAGTTTAGATAACAAATCACAAACATCATCTCCCATGCACCTATGTCTATGATGGATGTCTGCGTGTGTGTCTGCGTGTGTGTCTGCGTACGTGTGCGAGTGTCCGTGCGTGTGTGCATGCGTTCGAGTTTGAGGGCGAGTGTGTGTGATGGGTGGGTGTGTGTGCATATGTGCGCGTGTGTCCCTGTCCCACTCCCTCCCCCTCAACACGACGCGGCGCCAAGTGCATTCAGAGTCAGCTCGTTGCCAATTTGTTTACAAACAGCTAATGGCAGGTGCACTTGTCGGTCACGCCTGGCTGCACACCGTTGTACACAAACCCATTACGGTTCGACCGTGTGAGTGACACGTAATTGCCGGGATCTGGTGACAGCAAAATATCCGTTTATCATGTTGGGGCCTTTCAACACACGACAGGTCGATAATGCGATATACAGCCATATAATAGCCTGGATTAAGTGAAAGGTGGATTAGTTGAGTTTTATTTAACAGAAACTATTATATTAATCGATATCACTATTTTACATATAAAAGCAGCAAGCATCAAAGCCAGCAACAGCAAATACAACATTAACGTTGACTAGTGGTGGGTCACGATTTGTCTTGCTAATGCAAGTCAGACATAAATCTGTGGAAATACCTCATCATGTCAACACGTTAATTGGAGAAAATAAGTGGAAACAAAATAATTAATTGATTAGAGCAGGGAAAGTGTTCAACTCCTCTCGGTGGTGGCCTCATTGTAACCAGGAAACTTCTATTGCGCCTAAATCCTTGGAAACCAACCTTATAGAGGCGCATAAAAACCGGGTTGGTCAATCACAATATCGATTAGCAGTATTAACGGTGTCAACAAATCGATGGACACGACAGGAAGCTAAGGTGTCAACAAATCGTGCCTTTGTTGCCTCCACATCCACTAACTTCACTGTCTTGTCTGTTTAATCTTCAGTACTCCGCATCTTGGCCCCGCCGAGTGTGGAACTTTATGTCTGTCTCCCTCATTGACGTCAAGTTTTGCCTTGATGGCATCGTTGCTCACCACTACGCTGTCGCGCTGTGCGCTGTGCGCTGTCTCGCTGTTGGTCATGACGAATGTGAAATTAGGGTGGGCCGGTGCTGCTGAAAATTGTTCTCCTTTATTGTAAGTTATGTAATAACAACTGTACAATGTATGTTAAACAATCAAACATATATTGGATCTACATCAGGACTACTCTCAGCTTCCACCACTCATTGGTTCAACGAAGTAGCAATGAAACTTATGCAGTAGCCATCATTGGCCAACTCATATCTTGCTAACAGTTTGTGTTTAAAGTCGTCGATGACGAGCACCGCTTGACTGCTTTGTTGTCTTCACCTCACCTCCCTGGCGTACAAGACTCTTTGCAGCTGCGAATCCTCCTACACATTCAGAGATACCAAGAAAATTTATGTTTACACCCATGTAACATCAAACCACCCTGACACATCGTGGGGCAAATATTCGTCGAGTCGGCCCACATTTGTGATGATCGACATACAGAGTCACACGCACTTTTATACATTTGACTACGAGCTTACCCAGCGATGCTCGGATGTCTGACGGCAATGCACAGCGACATGTTGAAGACCTGTTGTGAAGGTCATACGTTGCGTCGTCAGTTATATTTTTTATACCAATGGGCAATTTTTTCACGTTTTCAGCAATAATTTGTTTAATGATACATATTTTAACATTCCGATTGCACTGTCATATGGATATCTATGTCCTCTGAGAAGGTCGTGAAATGTGTTAGGCTGGGATATGTAAATTTTCAAATACATTCAAATTAGTGGAAGTGTGTGATGTGGCTGAACGGACTCCAACAGTGGGGTATCTCGAGCCATAACAACACTTTTTTATATTTAAAAAAGATAATTAAGTTTAATGTGGATTTTATTACAATAATAATATGTGCTACGAGTTATTAATTATAACTACTATCCCTAACTGAAATTAAGATATTATAATCAGGCTTTACAATAACTCGCGTCCGTCCTATGATCGACTTGTTTTGCACGGTCGCAAACGATTGCGAAGTCAGTAGAATACGTTCGCGTGAATGACGACGCCGGGCAGTATACGCTTACCGCCGACAGTTACGAATTCTCGAGTCGCATTCGGTCACGCTGTCGGACGAAGTCGCTGTGAGACCGCTGTTCGAGGATGGCCCGAGCTGGCGTGAGCCCGTCGCGACTTTCACTCATCGACGCCAATACTCGCCGTACAGCCGTTCTCGGAAGTCGGAAAGTTTCTTCAATAAGCCGCTGACGAAGCTCGAAACAGTCACTCTGGACGCTGAATGTTGGCACCACACGCACATTTTGGGGAACGTAACCCATGTTAGCGATTCCCACCACGCTTCACACTAGATTCGCCATTGTCACAGTCCTTCGCCAGCGCCCATATGGCGAAATGCGTATGACAGACGTTTATATAAGCGGACCTATTTACACATCATATGACCGGTTTCATCATTTCTATTGGCTAATACAATTCAAGCTAGGCATTGTCCAACACCCTCTAAGATACAGTGAAACCACCTGCTTGCCTAGAAACGCTAGCAACAGAATACCACGCCCCACTGAGCGCATCTGCAACCGAGTTGCTGTAATTACGTAACTAATGCGGTTGGTCAACAATCTGCCTATCTACTGGCTTTGACCTTCCTCAATTAACAAATTAAATCTAAGGAAAGTAGATATAAACACCCACAAATAGCAGAAATGCTACAGACGTACATGGATCACCTTTATCACTGATGACGTACAGGGATCACTGAGACCACGACATGCAGGGATCACTAATGACGTACAGGGATCACTGGGATCACTGATGGCGTACAGGGATCATTGGGACCACGACATGCAGGGATCACTGATGACGTACAGGGATCACTGATGACGTACAGCGATCACTGGGACAACGACATGCAGGGATCACTGGTGATGTACAGAGATCACTGGGATCACTGATGACGTACAGGGATCACTGGGACCACGAATGACGTACAGGGATCACTGGGCCGGATCACTGACTATGTACAGGGATCACTGGCGACGTACAGGGATCACTGTGATCACTGGCGACGTACAGGGATCACTGTGATCACTGGCGACGTACAGGGATCACTGTGATCACAGGCGACGTACAGGGATCGACAGAATCACTGGTGAGGTACAGGGATCACTGTGATCACTGACAACGTACATGGATCACTGTGATCACTGGCGACATACAGGGATTACTGGGATCGCTAACGACGTACATGGATCATTGGGATCGATCACTGACGATGCACAGGGATCACTGAGATCACTGGCGATGTGCAGAGACCGCCGGGATCACTGACGACGTACATGGATCACTGGGATCACTGGCGACGTACAGGGATCACTGTAATCACTGGAGACTTACGTGGATCACTGGTGACGTACAGGGATCACTGTGATCACTAGTGACGTACAGAGATCACTGTGATCACTGGTGACGTACAGGGATCACTGGCGGCGTACAGGGATCACTGTGATCACTGGCAACGTACAAGGATAACTGTGATTATTAGCGACGTACATGGATCACGGTGATCACTGACAACGTACAGGGATCACTGTGATCACTGGCGACGTACAGGGATCACTGTGATCACTGGCGACGTACAGGGATCACTGTGATCACAGGCGACGTACAGGGATCGATAGAATCACTGGTGACGTACAGGGATCACTGTGATCACTGACAACGTACATGGATCACTGTGACCACTGGCGACATACATGGATCTCTGGGATCGCTGACGACGTACATGGATCGATCACTGACGATGCACAGGGATCACTGAGATCACTGGCGATGTGCAGAGACCGCCGGGATCACTGACGACGTACATGGATCACTGGGATCACTGGCGACGTACATGAATCACTGTAATCACTGGTGACTTACGTGGATCACTGGTGACGTACAGGGATCACTGTGATCACTAGTGACGTACAGAGATCACTGTGATCACTGGTGACGTACAGGGATCACTGGCGACGTACAGGGATCACTGGCGACGTACAGGGATCACTGTGATCACTGGCAACGTACAAGGATAACTGTGATTATTGGCGACGTACATGGATCACGGTGATCACTGACAACGTACAAGGATCAATGGGATCACTTGTGACGTACAGGGATCACTATGATCACTGGCGACGTACAGGGATCGCTGTGATCACTGGCAACGTACAAGGATCAATGGGATCACTGGCGACGTACACGATTCACTGGGATCACTGGCGACTTACAGGGATCACTGGGATCACTGGCGACGTACAGGGATCACTTGGATCACTGGCGACGTACATGGTTCACTGAAATCACTGGTAACGTACATGGATCACTGTGATCACTGGCGACATACGAAGATCACGGTGATCACTGACAACGTACAGGGATCAATGGGATCACTTGTGACGTACAGGGATCACTGTAATCACTGACGACGTACATTGATCGATGGGATCACTGGCGACGTACAGGGATAACTGGGATCACTGTGATCACCGGGGACGTACAGGGATCACTTGGATCATTGGTGACGTACGGGGATCACTGTGATCACGGACGACGCACAGGGATCACTGTTGACGTACATGAATCACTGGGATCACTGGCGACGTACATGGATCACTGTGACCATTGGCGACGTACGGGGATCACTGTGACCATTGGCGACGTACGGGGATCACTGTGATCACCGGGGACGTACAGGGATAACTGTGATCACTGGCGACGTACAGGGATCACTGTGATCACCGGGGACGTACAGGGATCACTTGGATCATTGGTGACGTACGGGGATCACTGTGATCACGGACGACGCACAGGGATCACTGTTGACGTACATGAATCACTGGGATCACTGGCGACGTACATAAATCACTGTGACCATTGACGATGTACACAGATCACTGTGACCATTGGCGACGTACGGGGATCACTGTGACCATTGGCGACGTACGGGGATCACTGTGACCATTGGCGACGTACGGGGGTCACTGTGATCACCGGGGACGTACAGGGATAACTGGGATCACTGTGATCACTGGCGACGTACAGGGATCACTGTGATCACCGGGGACGTACAGGGATCACTTGGATCATTGGTGACGTACGGGGATCACTGTGATCACGGACGACGCACAGGGATCACTGTTGACGTACATGAATCACTGGGATCACTGGAACGTACACGGATCACTGACGATGTACACGGATCACTGTGACCATTGGCGACGTACGGGGATCACTGTGATCACTGGCGGCGTACAGGGATCACTGTGACCATTGGCGACGTACATGGATCATTGGGATCACGGACGACGCACAGGGATCACTGGCGACGTACAGGGATCACTGGGATCATTGGCGACGTACAGGGGTTATTGGGATCACTGACGACGTACAGGGATCATCCTCCCAGCACGCCCAAATGCGCATATCACGCAGGGAAAGCACCCCACCACATTTGCCGACCCCACATCTGATCCGTGGGTACCTTCTGCAAGTGCTGCACAAAAATAATCAATATCGAAGAAAATGTTTTTGTTAACATCCTATACGTGAATGATTTACCGATGTTTGCAGAATAAAATGGCAACAGAAGGTCGAATATCTTAAGGAAATAGCACGTTCAAAAGCCTATATATGAAATGCCTGCACATACCGATCACTTGCCGATCCTCACCAGGCTCACAACGAGGTCGTTTTGGGGGTGCGTTTTCAAACAAAGTGGGACTGATATGTGGTCTGTGGAGATTGATCCTATTTTGTTGCCTGATTAAGCCTAATTTACACCCAATTGTATTCATAAAAGCCAACACGCAGTGGGGGTATGTTGTTAATATAACTGAATTATTTTATTCGAAACTCTTCGCCGTGTGTGCAGTTGTTTTGAATATGTTCATATTAATATAATAAACGAGGCACCGAGGAATGTGGGTGTGTCCAAGTTATATTACATAATAAACAGTTAAAGTGTGACTTTACATGCTGGTTTTTATATTTATCGGATCTGATGTTTAAAAGTTCCACAATTTATTATAAACATAATTAAGTTAGTAAATTAATAAACCTTTGTCCTCTTGTGGAATTTGAATTAAATTCTAGGTGTCAGACAGTCAAGTACTCTATCCTGTACACGTATCACACAGACTCCAGCAAACACAAACTGTATTTTACAACTATACGGAACACAAAATGGACATAATAATTGATAATAAAGGCACTTCACACATCCTTGCCTCCTCATCAGCGATAAGGCTCCCCTTTCTGAGATCTACAAACATGCAACTAGCAACCACAGTACTTCGGCTACCGTACAGCCACACAGTTACACGATTTCTCATCATCATGCGCTTTTTAAACAAGCGAAGCTAAACTTTATTTTGTATTGGTTAAATCCAATTATTCATCGAAATTCGCGTCCCAGCTCAATAGTTGAAAATAATGATTTGTGTTAAGCCAGATGAGTTTGTCTACCGGGTTTGCAGCTTGTAAGAAATACACTCGCTATACATCTTAAGTTATTGATTGTTGAGAATAAATTCTTTGACAGTCGGTAATTACCTTAATCGGCATACTAAAAATAAAAAGCTGCACCTTTCATTCACTTTTTAACATAGTTATGATGAGAAATAATGAATTATTTTATATGGCTTAATTTATGTGCTCATAATTGATTAATCATCATCAACCCGTTCATTCACCGGTATTTTGTCTGCGTCTGTAACCTCTGAGTGACTACAATTAGGACTCATAATTTTACATTTGGTGTAAAACTGGCTTCCTGTGTATTTGTTACCCCATGCGTTTTCATAACAGGAGACCCTGGGATAGTGTGAAGTCCTTCTGCATGGCTAATTGGATGCAATGGTCCTTTGACACACATTCCTCTAGTGACTGCTCTTTTCACACATGGCTTTGGGGACAGACCCCTCATCCAGACTCCCATACATTCAGTGATGGTCACTTACTAGATAACGGTTCTCCCTTTTTGAGAAACATGGAATACAATTAGTGGTTCACATTTTAAAGATGTAATTTTGAGGGGGGTTCACATAAAAGGGGTTACGTGAACCCCCTGGCTACGGGTATAATAAATACGCAACTAACAACAACATTACACTACCTGTGATATATATATATAAAGAAAAGACCAAAACACGAAATATTTACTCAGAAATATTGTTCCGTTAAAACGCATGCAATCATGATTTTGCGCGTCGTTAGTTGTCCGTAATTATTCAAACGGCAGTGAAGTTGTTAGTAGCAGTAGTTAGTAGTTGCAAGTATTAACAAAGTTACAGGTGTCGCTCAAAGTACCCCTATGATCAGGGGTCCCAACCTTCCCCTACTGAGATGCACAGCAGTCGTTTCCGATATTCTGACGTACGCGCCATTTTAGCCTACTAGTAAAACCCCATTCATGGTACGATATACACCACATTATAACACCAGACGGAGCACGCAAATGTAGTTCCACGACTTAACGCTACGATCGCGGCGGTGCGCACACTAGTTGCGACAACTTTGCTGTGCAGTGTACGATGATCAGTTGATTAGAGTCGTACAGTGTACGATGATCAGTTGATTAGAGTCGTACAGTGTACGATGATCAGTTGATTAGAGTCGTACCGTGTACGATGATCAGTTGATTAGAGTCGTACCGTGTACGATGATCAGTTGATTAGAGTCATACAGTGTACGATGATCAGTTGATTAGAGTCATACAGTGTACGATGATCAGTTGATTAGAGTCATAGAGTGTACGATGATCAGTTGATTAGAGTCGTACAGTGTACGATGATCAGTTGATTAGAGTCATACAGTGTACGATGATCAGTTGATTAGAGTCATACAGTGTACGATGATCAGTTGATTAGAGTCGTACAATATACGATGATCAGTCGATTAGAGTCGTACAATGTACGATGATCAGTTGATTAGAGTCGTACAGTGTACGATGATCAGTTGATTAGAGTCGCACAATATACGATGATCAGTTGATTAGAGTCGTACAGTGTACGATGATCTGTTGATTAGAGTCGTACAATATACGATGATCAGTCGATTAGAGTCGTACAATATACGATGATCAGTTGATTAGAGTCATACAGTGTACGATGATCAGTTGACTATAGTCGTACCGTGTACGATGACTAGAGTCGTACAGTGTACGATGATCAGTTGATTAGAGTCGTACAGTGTACGATGATCAGTTGATTAGAGTCGTACAGTGTGCGATGATCAGTTGATTAGAGTCGTACAGTGTACGATGATCAGTTGGTTAGAGTCGTACAGTGTACGATGATCAGTTGGTTAGAGTCGTACAGTGTACGATGATCAGTTGGTTAGAGTCGTACAGTGTACGGTGTCCCAATCGCACAACCTCGACACGACAAATTGTTGCTAGTTGATCAAATACGCAACTCGCAACAAACGTTGTACGGTATACTGCCAGCACAACCTATTAATCATTAGTGTTACCTATCATTCTTCCGAGCTACCCATATGTAATCCGTGTTGCCTATCTGTCTTCCGTGCTACCCATATGTAATCCGTGTTACCTATCTGTCTTCCGTGTTACCTACCTATCTACCGGGTTACCTATCTGTCTTCCGTGTTACCTATCTGTCAATCGTGTTACCTATCTGTCTTTCGTGTTAACTATATGTCTTCCGTGTTACCTATCTGTTTCCCGTGTTACCTATCTGTCTTTCGTATTACATATCAGTCTTCCGTGTTACCTATCTATCTACCGGGTTACCTATCTGTCTTCCGTGTTACCTATCTGTCAATCGTGTTACCTATATATCTTCCGTGTTACCTATCTGTTTCCCGTGTTACCTATCTGTCTTTCGTATTACATATCAGTCTTCCGTGTTACCTATCTGTCATCCGTGTTACCTATCAGTCTTCCGTGTTACATATCTGTCATCCGTGTTACCTACCTGTCATCCGTGTTACCTATCAATCTTCCAAGTTACCTATCAATCTTCCGTGTTACCTATCTATCATCCCTATTACCTATGTACTCGTTGTGTCGTCTGACTCATCCTTCTGTCCAGCGTGCGTGTGTGCATGCGTGAGTGCCTGCACGGACACATTCACGCACGAACGCACGCATGCACGCATTCCCTAGCCCTACTTACTTTCCAGCCTCCCTGCCTCCTCTCAACCCTTCTGCCCTTCCGCCCGCCCTTCCGCTCTTCCGCCTGCCCCCCCCCCCCCGCCCTTCCGCCCGCCCGCCAGCCCGACCGTTAGTCCGCGCTCCTCTCCCTCTCCCTCTCCCTCTCCCTCTCCCTCTCCCTCTCCCTCTCCCTCTCCCTCTCCCTCTCCCTCTCCCTCTCCCTCTCCCTCTCCCTCTCTCTCCGACTATCTCCGTCTCACTTCGTCTCTCTCCGTCACTCTCCGTCTGTCTGTCTGTCTGTCTGTCTGTCTGTCTGTCTGTCTGTCTGTCTGTCTGTCTGTATGTATGTCTGTCTGTCTGTCTGTCCGTTTGTCTCTCTGTCTGTATGTCTGTATGTCTGAATATGACGTTTCATTACCGGTACATCCTAACCACCAGGAGACTAGAGGCATCAAAAGGAGTTGCACCATATTCTCAAGATGTTGGACGTCGACATTGCCCTAAAACCAGCGTGGAACAAACTGAAACCGTAAACACTTCTAAACTCCTACAAAAAACGGGAATCGTCTAAGGTGTTGAGCGTCAAGACGATGATGAAGACGAAGCAGCTCCTTCGTTCAGAAACGTACGGAATAAGTTCCACGAGATGTATGGAGATGTTGTTTGTACGATGGACGACTGTGTTGGTGCAGACGAGACAGCAGAAACGTACGGAATAAGCTCCACGAGATGTATGGAGATGTTGTTTGTACGATGGACGACTGTGTTGGTGTGGACGAGACAGCAGAAACGTAAGGAATAAGCTCCATGAGATGTATGGAGATGTTGTTTGTACGATGGACGACTGTGTTGGTGTGGACGAGACAGCAGAAACGTACGGAATAAGCTCCACGAGATGTATGGAGATGTTGTTTGTACGATGGACGACTGTGTTGGTGTGGACGAGACAGCAGAAACGCTGGCTACTCCAAATAACGAGCAGATGATCGAAACCGTATAACACCCAGACGCAGACGGTTGGTTTACTGAGCAATGATGAGGGCGACGAAGTCTCGGTGTCTGAAGATGAGATAATAAAACTCGGTGGCACCCATGCTGCTTTATGGACGCTAACTAAGACACTCTGGTTTGATGCTGGTGAAATCGAAGATGGCAGACATTTACAATCAATAATAATTACTAAGCTGTAAACTTAGAGATTCGAGTCAAAATGAAGCACAAAACTATTCTAATACTGCATAATGTTGAATGTTGTTTGTGGACATCAACATCATAATGATGTAGAATTACAGCAGTATCCAGTCGCATTCAAGTGCTATTCACAGTTACCTAAGGGCTTTTAGAGGGTTGCCTTTGGCGCTGGGATATGTCATATTCGGCTAAGTCGGATTTTCGCGTAACTCGGATTAAATCACACGGACCGATTGAATCCGACTTAGGCGAGGTTTACTGTACAACCAATTTTTTCAAGCAAGGAATATGCAAAACTGCATGCATGACTACCATTGCAGATTTTCCATACTAATTACGGAAATTGATCACAGATAACGGCATTACGGAAATTGTCGCCGTATTCCGAGAACATTATATAAGACTATGTGTAATTACCGTACAGCTGTACAGCTAATTAAACATACTGCCACTCCAGTTGTCTCTCTCTCTCTCCTCCCTCCCCTATCTCTCTCTCTCTCTCGTCTCTCTCTCTCTCTCTCCCCTCTCTCTCTCACTCTATCTATCTCTCTATCCTCACTCTCTCCCC